>PVLC010000425.1:0-87774 GCA_004027655.1 Graphiurus murinus | reverse complement strand
TGAAACGATATCTATATCTATGGATTGGAAGAATTAATATTTTTAAAATGTTCCTACTACTGAAAACTATCCACAGATTCAATGCAATCTCTATCAAAATTCCAATGTTATTTTTTCACAGAAATAGGAAAACAATTCTAGAATTCATATGGATTTCAACACTTCTGACCTACAGAATGGTGAGATAATAAATTTGTGTTGTTCTAGGCCTGGGAAACGAACGCAGCTCTGTCAACATTATCAGTTGCATGAGATGTGTGCTCCTACTTAACAGAATGCTAGCTGGGAAAAGGTGTTTGGGAGGAACTTTATGAGGTGATGCTCAGCTGGGACAGAAAGGGAATTCTATAAACAGATCGGTGAGGCTAAGGAAGTTAAATTATTCATTTATGTATGAATTGTCTTATGAATATTTATAAGCATATGTCTAGATATTATAAACATATTCAGATATGTATATATATATATACCTACATACACACACACACACACACACACACACCTCACACAAATACACACATATACATCTTCTTAAGAGAGGTGTAAACAGGAAAGTGCGATAAAGGAGTACCTACCTAATCCATTTTAAAATTACACATGCCTTACGCAGATTTTCCACATATAGTACTTTGTTTTACTTGAAAAAATAAAGTGTTCCTGTAGTTAGTTGGGGAGGGGGGGAGACAGCAGATAGAGTTCTTGGGAGGCAAGTTCTAATTAATAATTAGAGTTATTTAAATGTAATACTATGAAAAGTTACCACTGTTTTGCAGTGAAGCCATGATTGACTTTATTGGTTTTCTCTAGGAATATGAAGAACTCTGCATACTTGGTGAATATGTCTGGTCTTTGGGCAAAGCTGAATTTTTTTAAAAATTTCTATTTCAATATCACTAGGATCAAAGCAAAATACATAGATGCCTTGAGTTGTGATGTCAACTTTTAAGCTTAAATTCCACCCCAATTGCAAAATTTTGAGAGGTATCTCTTGCTGAGACCCTCCTAGTCAAATCAATACTCTTCACCCTCATCATAATGACCAAAGTTCAATTTGTAGCAGTTTCTTCCATGAAGACCTCTAGTCTTCATCTGTTTTTAAAACGTCAACATCCCTAGGCTAGACAGCTTTCCAGATGGTCATCATCAGCTACCAAGGCAAGAATCATTAATAGGAGGTGGGACCAGAAGAGATCATCAGAATCCCCTGAACCCTGGTCTTTGCCATAGTCCAAGCCCTGTGCTTGCACTGTGGCCAACTTTAGCAGCAAATAAAACCGCAAAATAATTAGTTGCTAGCTGCGTTGCCATCTCCTTTTTATCCTTACAAAAGCCCTGTTCATTAACTGCTAATAAGATTCCAAATTCGCAGGTGCAGAAAAGGAGGGATAGAGCTGGAAGTCAAAGGGGACTGAGCACCAGCTCTGTGGGGCTCCTTACCTGGCCTCCATTCTTCCCTAAACCTCTTAGTTGGCACCAGCCTCTTTCCCAGCTGCCCTCTGACCTGCCCCCCAAGATGCTCTGTGCTCTCCTGTCCCCCTTTTGCTTAGGACATCTCACTCTGGAGCCCCTCATCCTGATGGATCCCAAAACCTTATCTTACCTCCCTCCCTCAGAGGCAAAGCTGGGATTGGCTTAACTCAGTGGGAGCTGTAATGAGCTTGGCAGGAAGACCCATGGGGCAGAAGGTTAGTGTCAGGCTGATTCAGTGGTAGGCAGCAGGCTGTTGTCGTACATACATTTATTTACCAGCCGTTGGAGGCTGCTCTGCATGGGGTACTGTCATAGGTGCTAGACAATTGCAGACGGAGCTGGGAAACTATGAGAGCACACAGTGGGGATACAAGCACATGGTCAGGAGTTCAGAAGCAAGACTTTAGTGAGGCAGGAAGAAAGCATAAAAGAATGCATTGTGCTAGGGTCCAAAAATAACAAGTCAGTATTGGAATTGAAGTCCAAGAAGCAACGTAAGGCTCCAGATGAGCATAGGTCAAGTGACAGGTTCACCATGACCTTGAACTCCTCAGCACCATCTAAATTTCTGCTGACTTCCTAGGGTTTCACCCGTAGCCCATGGTCATATAGCCTCAGCCACTGTTTTTCAAACTGATGATTATGACTCATCCACTTTAGTAAGTGGTCACACTCTTTAAAATAAAATAGCCAGGCATGGTGACACCCATAGTTAATTCCAGTGCTTGGGAGGCTGAGACAGGAGGATTGCAGGTTCAAGATAAGTCTCAGCAACTTAGTAAGACCCTGATTCAAAATTAAAAAAAAAAAATAGGGCTGGGGGTGTAGTTCCGAGATAGAATGACCCTGGCTTCAATCCCCAGAACCATAAAGTAAAATGACTAGACTAGACTAGAATAGAATAGAAAAGAATGATGCACATTGTGCACAAGAGTTTCTGTTTTAGGTCTATGTATCTTGCATTGTGATAGAAAACATATATCTTCACATTACTGTAAAAAAAAAAAAACTTGAAAACTTCTGGTTTGAAACTAAGGGATATAGGGCAGAGAGCCAGGTTAGTCGTTATGTTTAAAGTATTTTCTGCTTTTCCCAGATGACTGTGAGCTAATGTAATAAACCATTCCAGGCTGTGGTGTGGCTAGATATGAATGAATTAAGGATTACAGCTTCCCTCCTGGAGATTTTCCACATATAGCCCTGCTCGAGAAACAGAATTGAGGAATAAAGATGGGACAGTTTTGGGGTTTTTTTTTTAGAGCAGTTTTGGGTTCTCAGCGAAACTGAGAAGAAGATGCAGATATCTCACACGCTTTTAATCCCACGCATGCATAACCTTCCTGGTTGTTAACATCCCTCGTCAGAGTTAGAACTGGGCGACCTATGTGGACCCAGTATTTCTATTCAAAGTCCATGGTTTACATTAGGCTTCCCTCTTGATGGTGTACATTCTATGAGTCTGGACCAATGTATATGACATGTATCCTATCCACCATTATAGCATCGTGCAGAATAGCTTCACCGTCCTAAAACTCTTCTGCCCTCTGCCTACTTATCCTGCCCTCCCTAAGCCTCTGGTAATCATCGTTCTTCTCACTTGTCATAATTTTCCCTTTCCAGAATGTCATGTAATTGTGTTCACACAGTAGATAGCCTTTCAAATTGGCTTCTTGAACTTACTAATATGCATTTAAGTTTCATCCGTGTCTTTCTGTGGTCTTGTAGCTCACTTCTTTTTAGGGCTGAGCAACATTCCATTGTCTAGATAGACTGAAGATTATCCTATCCATTGGCCTAATGAAGGAAACCTTGGTTTCTTTCATGTTTTGGCAATTGTAAATAGATCTGCTATAAACATCCGTATGCAGGTTATTGTGCAGGTGCACGTTTTCAACTCCTTTGGGTAAATACCAAGGAGTGTGACTGTTGAACTGTATGGTGAGAAAGTAAGAAACAACCCAAATGTCTTCCGCAGTGCCTGTGCCATTTGTATTCCCACCAGCAATGAATGAAAGTTCCTGTCATTCCACATCCTTGTCAACATCTAGTGCTGCTGAGATTCTGGATTTTGACCATTCTAATAGGGGCATAGTGGTATCTCACTGTCATTATATTTCCCTTATGACATGGGATGTGGCTCATCTTTGCATGAGCTTATTTTTTTTTTAATTTTTATTTTATTTTTTTTTGCAGTACTGGGGATTGAACTCAGGGGCATTCTACCTCTGAGCTATACCCCCAGCCCTATTTTTAATTCTTTATTTTGAAACAGGGTCTCACTAAGTTGTGGAGTGTCTCACTAAGTAGCTGAGGCTGGCCGCGAACTCGGAGCCTCCCGAATGCTGGGATTACAAGCGTGCGCCACCACGCCCGGCCCTGCATGAGCTTATTTGCCATCTATACATCTTCTCTGATAAAGTGTCTGTTAGGGTCTCTGGCTCATTTTAAATCAGGTTGCTTATTTTCTTACTGTGGCATTTTAAGAGTTCTTTATGCATTTTGGATAGCAGTCCTTATCAGATATGTCTTTTGCAAATATTTTTCTCGGTCTATGGCTTGTCTTTTCATTCATTTAATAATGTCTTTACAGAGAAGAACTTTTTAGTTTCAACGAAGTGCAGCCTATCAATTTTTTCATGGATTGTACACTTGATATTATATATAAAAGTTATCTCTAAATCTAAGATTGTGATTGTCTGTACTTTCTTCTATATTATCTTCTGGGATTTTTATAGTTTTATGCTTGGGTCTGTGGTCTATTTTAAGTTAATCTTTATAAAAGGTATAAGATTTGTGTCTAGATTATTATTATTATTTTTTTGCATGTGGATTTGTAGTTTTTCCAGCACCATTTGCTGGAAAACTATTTTCTTCATCACATTGTGTTTGCTCCTTTGTTAAAGATCAATTGACTATATATGTGTGTGGCTCTGTTTCTGAGATCTTTATTCTGTTCCATTGGTTTGTCCTTTCTTTTGAAAAATACCATGATGTCTTGATTACTATAGCTTTTTAGTAAGTCTTGAACTAGTGTAGTGTCAATCCTCCAATTTTGTTCTCATCTTTCAATATTTTGTCTATTCTGGGTCTTTGCTTCTCCATATTATTTTCAGAAATATTTTATCAATAGCTTAAAATTAATTGGGTAGAATTTTGATTGGGAGTGCACTGAATCTATAAATCAGATTGGGAGGAATTGACACTAATAGTATTGAGTCTTCCTATTCATGAACATAGAATATCTCTCCACTTATTTAGTTCTTTCTTCTGACTTCTTTCTTCAAGTTTTTAGTTTTCTTCATATAGATCTTGTATATATTTTGTTAGATTTATAACTAAGTCATTTTAAGGGTGTTAATGTGAATAATATTGAATTTTAATTTTAAATTCCACTCCTTCATTGCTGGAAGGTAGACATATGCTGAACTCTTGTATGTTTTCCTGGTATCCTGCAACCTTGCCATGATCTTCTATTAATTTTAGGTACATTTTGTTGATTCATTTGCATTTTCTGTATAGAAAATTATTTCTTCATCTGTGAAAAAAAAAGATAGTTTTATTTCTCCCTTCCTTATTGAGGTACCTTAACTTCTTATTGTTGTCTTAATGTATTTCTAGGACTTCTAGTATGATGCAAAAAAGGAATGATATTCTTACCTTATTCCTAATCTTCGTGGGAAAATTTCTGGTTTCTCACCATCAAGTACATATTAGATGTAGAGCTTTTTTTGTAGATATTATTTGTAAAGTTGAGGAAGTTATTTTCCATTTCTAGTAAGACAGAGCACTTTTTTCTGATTTTTTGTTTGGTTTTGGTGGCAGCACTGGGGATCAAATACAGAGGCATTCTACCTCTAAGCAATACCTCTAGCTCTATTTTATTTTTGAAATGAGATCTTGATGAGTTACCACATGCTGCTGACCTGGAACCTGTGATCTTCCTGTCTCAGTCTCTCAAGTACTGGGATTACAGGCGTGCTCCATTGTGTGTGGCAAGATGGAACACTTTTAAAGTTAAATGAACCATTAGTAGTTTTCATACTTGCAGGCCCTTTTACATTTTCACAAAGGTACCACATGGATCCCTGTCTTGTGAACTACTGAGTTTCTTTGCCTTTAGGAAGCAGTGAACCAGAAGTAACTTTGAAGACCTCCCTCTGGACAGCCTGGCAATGCCTGTGTAGCTGAGTCAGGAGGTTTGTGCTCCTTAGTTTAATCTCAACTGCTAGTTTGGGTAAATACAAAACCTGGGCAGTGAAACCTTCCTTTGTCTCCAAGTCTTCATCTTTAATTGTTTACTAGACATCTTCAAATCTCTTTTCCCCATCTAATCTTATAAAAAAATTCATGTTCTTTTCTCAAACAAACATCATCTACTACCTTTTCTTTAATAATGGCACCAACATCCTTTCAATAACCTACATTTAAAAGTTTGGAATCATATTTAATTATCTTCTCATTCTCATTTGCCTGATGTATACACATATAATCTCAGGACAGAGTAAATATTTGTTGAGGTGTGGTCTTTTCTCAGAGTTCTCCTTTCAAACTTCTGTCCCATATCAGTACAGGGAAAATTTTCCTTCCAGCTATCTCTGATGATGCTTTCCCTTTCGTGAGTAAGTGACTTGTGTCTGGTTTTTTCAACTCTTCACATTACATTCCTTCTCTCTGTCTCCCCAAATATAGACCTATCTCCACCGATTTATTTAACAAACACTTAAGTTGCACTTACCCTACTCTCACGAACTGTTCTAAGCATTTTACTATATTAAACATTGAAACCCACATAAAAAAAAACCTGGTAAGTAGATATTACCCCTCCTCATTTACACAGGAGAGGTGTACTAACCCAAAAACTAGCTTTAGCTTCCAAATGTATCATTCCCTAACTCTGCACAATCACTTAAATTCATCTTTATTCCTTCATTTTAAAGACAGGAATGACCAGTAGCTTATTTGGTATGATGGTTAATTTGTGTGTTGACTTGGCTGAGCTACGGGATGCCCAGATATCTGGTAAAGCATTGCCTCTGAATTTGCCTGTGAACACGTTCCTGGAAGAGATTAGCATTTGAATCAAAGGTCTGGGTAAAGAGGTTCACCTCCAGACACTAACACAGGTTCCAAAAGAGTTCGTCAATCTGTCACTGGTTCTGAAGGAGAATGGAAACCATTCTCGTGCCACTTTGCTTTCATATTAGGCCAACAGGGAACCGTTTCTTCCCACGCCTTTCTTCTTACTCTTACCTGACCCAGACCCCAAGGTTTGTCCTAGAGAGATCTGAGGGTGTTTGGTGACAGCAGAGACTGGCTGGGGAAGTTGGGGTGGAAATAGTGACTTCTGTTCCTTTCTCCCCACTTCATGCTCTGTCTGGAATATGAAACCAAACAGAGGAAGACCAAAGTCTTTGGTCAAGACACAGCCTCATAAAATTACCAGCTCCAGAGGTGACAAGGAGCATCAGCTTGCAGGGCTTGGAGTCTTGGAGGAGCGAGGAGGACTTGGAGGGCTCTGGTCCACTGATTTTCACTTGGGCAAACACAAGCCCTTTTTTTTTTTTTTTTTTTTTGTCAGAAGGGGAAACAGCAGATCTGTGGAAGGAAAATCAAGGAAACCCGTGATTAGCTATGTAAAATCAGACCCTTGACCTCATTGCCTTGGAAAACAGGTGTTGGCCATTTGCCATGAGTCCCTGTGGCACAAATTATCCTGGACAGGGATTTGCAGTTGTTCCAGCCTCCAATGTCAAGCCCAGGCCTTAAAAAGGAATCGCTGTCTGTGGTCATTTTTGACAAGACCTGGCAAGCTGAGCCTTTCTTTGCAATGTAGACAGGGGCGTAGCATTTGTTCTCTAACAAGACATGGTGGGTGTCAGTAGGTAGGTGCCCTCATAGATGACTGGGGTAGGAGGGGGGTGATAACCTGTGGCAATTTTTGTTGCCCCTGCTACAACTTTTCTGTTAAGCAACAAACACTCAAGGCTCCAATTTTAATTCATGAGAAAGCCGTGGCACACAATTTGGAAATCTTGTCATGCCCGGCTTTGCCCTCCTCCGAGGCAAATAAATTCTCGAAATAAAAATGTTTCCACTTATTTTCAAATCTCCGCATGGGTGCACCTTTCGTCACACATTCCCTCCATATTACTCATAAGCAGCTTAAATGGATGTGAGTATGAATGAACACTCCTTAATGGCTGGATCACGGGACGAAGTTAGTTGTAAAGCCCAAACAGAGGAAGACAAGCCATTAGTGGATTTTGCCTTCATCTCAGAGAAAGTTGTATTTTTTTAATGCAGTTATGTATTTGAGGGAAATGAATGTGGTGGTTGACATCAGGAAAAATAGGCTGACTCCTACCCACTCGTAAATTCACAAATGCACTGCAAGTGGAAAACGCGCGTCTGCACCCTCAAGGAATTGCACAAATGTATCACAAGACGAGATTTGGCCTGATGCCTAGAAGCTGCCGAGGTCACAAAACTCATTACTCAGAAAGCAAGCCGTGAGCCAGCCCCTCATTCTAAGGCATTTTGCGATAGAATGGAGATTCCTCTGTCTTTCCCAATTCCTGCTACCCATCATTAGAAGTAAAAACGGGATTCCCAGGGGTTTAACTTTTTGGAATTTTCCAGAAATTCAACATGGACTTTTTCATGTCAGAACCTGCTTTTAGCTGTGGCTCTTCTCGCTCTGTCTAGAGGCATCTCAGCGGTTAATGGGAGTGATTTAAATGATCCTACTCCAATTCCTGCTATTTTCGGATACTTAGCTTTTCTTAGCCATGGATTTCTTCTGTCTAAATCTGCCCGACTGAATTGGAAGCTGCCCAGAATCTTCTTCTTTGGAAATTACATTTGTGCATCCCCAGGGTATATTTGTCGTTCCGCCCACGCTCCAGCCACTTTTTGAGAAGTGCAGAGCGCGTCACGTGACAGCCATCAGTGTATTTGCACCCTTTTTTGTTTAAAAACATAATCTGCATTACAAATTGCACCGATTCCTGTATGTAGTAAGTCATCATTCAATAAAAAGCACAAATGTATGCCTGTCACATTCAACATAATAAACTGCAAGTAAATACATCTTTTCTTAGTCCAAATCAGTCAGTAAATGATGTCTTTATTTTCTCTGTTATGCACCAAGTTTGCAATCAGCTTTATTCTTGATTCTCTCAGGCCAAGCCTGCACAGCTTAAGAGCAATGAAAGATTGTGCTTTTATCCAAAGCATTTAAACACCTGAGAACTGGAGCTGGGCTGGAGCAATCCATTTCCCCAGTTCACTTTGTTATCACCATCACTCCAACATCGCCACCGTCTTCATCATATCCTCCTTCTAAAGAAGATTTGTCGCAGTCTGCATCTGCAGGTGACACTATACTACAGCCAACACGTTTCCTCTTGCCTGCCAGAATGGGTTTGCAGCTTGCAAAGGAATATAGTGTAGAAGAAACCCCTGCTGCTTTGAAGTAAGACAAAACTGGGTTAGAATCACCAACTTAGCACTTACCGTTGACATTTGGCCTTGGTAATATTATTTGACTTCTGAGAGCCTTAGTTTCCTTATCTACAAAACGAGAATGACAGACACCTGATAAGAGAGATTTGATGATTTAAATCACATGTGTGTTGTGCTAGCCTTACAGCCCCTGCTGAATTCAATGTCAGCTATTGGCATAAGCATGTTCTTATGGAAAAAGCAAGCTAACCAGGCTATGCTGACTATGGACATGCATCAAAAACAGTGAATATAGGCTGTGCATGGTGGTGCATGCTTGTAATCCCAGTAGTTGGGAGGCTGAGATGGGAGGATTGCAGTTTTGAGTTCAGCCTCAGCAATATAGCAAGGTTCTCAGCAACTTAGAGAGACCCTACTTCAAAACAAAAAAATTAAAAGAGAGGGGGGCATGGATAGAATGCCCCTGAGTTCCATCTCCAGCACCACAAAAACAAAACAAAAAGTAGTGATTATAATAGTAGTTATTGCCATCTCCCTGAATTCTATAAGAAATAAGGTTGGCTCTGTCCTTCCAGTTTTATAAATGAAGAAGCTGATAAGATAGTAGGCCAGCCTTTTCCATTTTTAATTGACATTCCTCTTTCATATAGAGTATGACCACCCCACTCCCCTCTTTCTGTCCCTCCAACAATTCAACTTCATTTCTCCTTTTAGGACCATTGACTAGTGACTTCTCTTCCTGGAAAATTCTACCCTCAGATCTTTATATGTGTGACTACTTCTCCTTATTTAGGTTTCAGCTATGAGGTTAGCTCCCCAGGGATGCATTTTGGCAATGTGATCTTGGAAAGAGACTCTATCTTTTTCTGCCTCTGTTTCCTCATCTACAAAATGGGAATAATAATTTCTCTGGCAGCATATAACCCCTGTTGGAATTAAATGAACAACACGTGTAGAACACATACATCAATTGTTTGACACAGAGAAAACACTTAGTAAATGCTAACTAAGCTTTTATGGTTGGTTAGAGGGCACACCCCACCCTCTGCGGTTGTGTCTTTTGTGTGTTTGTTATCTGTTTCTGCTGCTGTGGGGGCATGGAAGTCACCTTGTTCGCTGCTTTATATCCACCATCTGGAATGGTACATGCTAGAGACTCACTAAACTTGTGTTATTGTCTGCTTCTATTACTCATCATACACAGGTAGCCTGGACGATGGTCATAGAGCCTTCCTCCATGTCTTTATCTGGCCTCGCGTCTGCCGTCTGCTACCATGCCTCATGCTTCTGTTTTATTGTTTTTTTGTTTGTTTTTTGGTTTTTGGGGTTTTTTTTGTAACAGGGATGACATATGTCCCTGTTCATCCAGGACAGCCCTGATCGACATTTGTCTAGTGACACCCACTTTCAGCAATGTCCCAGTTTGGACATTTAATTGTTTGAACCCCTAGTTATACTCAGCTTCAACTGTAGGCTTAGAAGAGAATTCAGAAGTCACAATGAGCGGCATTACCAGTGACCCCAACAACAATCCATTGGCTCTCCTAAATCCAGTAGTAAGTCAATAATCTTGGGTTAGTCCATTTCTAAAAGGAGAGCAAAGAGACAGAAGAAGGTCAGGGTGTCCAGGTAATTGGGAAAGTTGAAATACAGTTGAGCTGTAATAAAGTGTAATGAACTATAACAAAATAGAAAAAGTAGAACCTAGCTGGGTGTGATAGCACATGCCTGTAATCCCAGTACTTGGGAGGCTGAGACAGAAGGATTATAGATTTGAAGCCAGCCTCAACAATTTAGTGAGACTATCATCAACTTAGCTAGAGCCTGTTTCAAAATAAAAGATAAAAATGGCTGGAGGTGTAGCTCAGAGGTAGAATGTGCCCAAATTTAATCCCTAATACAAGAAAGAAAGGAAGGAAGGAAGGAAGGAAGGAAGGAAGGAAGGAAGGAAGGAAGGAAGGAAGGAAGGAAGGAGAAAGAGAAAGAAAGAAAGAAGGAAGGAAGGAAAAAAGGAAAAAAAACCATTTCCTTAGCTTCCTAATACTAAGTACATGAGTAGGTGTATTTTGCCGTATAGAATAGATCAACCCTGAAAAGCTGCGTGTACAACAAATTTCTGTTTATCATAGCCAGTATGCCTGTTGAATTTTAAGTTAAAATATATTGTTCAGCATTTTTGCATTCTCCTGGAACAAGTAGACTTAAAAGTCCAATAAAATTTCATGTAAATGCAACTGGGGTGAATGGCTGGGCAGTTCAGGGTGCAATCTACCAAGCATCAGTTCTTCCCAAGAGTGTACATCCTTGAATGCTGCACTTTACACACTTGCTTTACACACTCACCACTCATAGCAGGTCCCGAAGCTCAGCCTAAGGATTTCCAAGGCCCTTCTCATTGTGTTCTCACCTCCTGAGAGACAGTCTAATTCTTGGAAGCATTGCACCCAAGCTATAGTTTTGTTCCACTTTTCACACAAATAAGGGAATATTTTCCCAATGTAAATATTCAAATAAGATTTTGTACTTTTCTTGAATATCTCAAAAAATCTTGCACATACTGGGTATAAAACTGATGTTTAGGGAAAATATAACCTTAATAAAAATACATAGTTGTTCAGCATATTTGAAAATGCTGCAGATAATGTTTCATTAAAATGGGTTTTTTTCAAGCCAGGCATGGTGGGGCATGATTGTAATCCCAATACTTGGGAGGGTGAGACAGGAGGATGGCAGGTTTGCGGCCAGCCTCAGCAACTTAGTGAGGCCCTCTGTAACTTAGTGAGACCCTGTTTCCAAATAAAGAACACAAAACAGGGCTTGGGGTGTAGCTCGAAGGTAGAATGCCCCTGGGTTCAATCCCCAGTACTGAAAAAAAAAAATTAGATTGCACATGAAAAAGAATATATAAAACATATGAGTTCAAAGTATACTAATAGCCTGAGTGCTCAAATACTTGTCATCCAGCTTAAGAGACAGAGCAGTATCAGTACAGTAGGGCTTCATTTTTATGGCTCCTTCTTCTTCTTCTCCCATGGCAGCCATTTTTCTGAACCTCATCTAACCATTCCTGCACTTTCCTTGCATTGCAAGGCAGTGCAACTTGTTTTCCAAGTGGTTATACCAATTTACATTCCTACCAGGCATAAGTAGGAGCTCCTGCTGTTCTCTATCATTGTCAATACCAGTACTGTTGTCTTTGGAATTTTGGACAATTGCTTTAGTGTGTGGTGGCATTTCATTTCTCTTCTAGTCTGAATATCCTGAATACTAATCCTACATCAATCGTTGCTTTTGGACATATTTTCTAATTTATAGATTTTTTTTTTACTTGTTTTATGATATACTTTGGTAAATCCAAGTCCTTAATTTAAATTTACATATTTTCCCCTTTAGGCTTTGTGCCTTTTGAGACAAGAAATGCTTCCCTGTATAGAAGTCATAATGGTATTCTCTTACATTATATTCTAAGAATTTATAATTTTTGCCTTTCACATTTAATTTTTAATCTAATAGGAAATTATATTTGCATATAGTATGAGGCAGTGATATAATTTTTAAAATCTGGATAATCAGATCTCCAGCACAACTAATTAAATAATCCATCTTTTCTCCCAATTCTCAAATGTCTCCTATTCAAGTTGCCACATATGCATGGATGTGCCTCTGAACTCTATTTTCTTCTGTTGCTCCATACATCTGTCCTAAATTAACCTATAATTAACACAGTGTTAATTATACTAAGAGGGATAATTTTTGGTAACTGAAAGGCAATCCCCTTGCCCCCGTTGTCATTGTTACTGAGTGTCTTCTTTGGCTTAAAAAGTTCTATATAGAGCAGGGCATGGTGGTGCACACCTATAATCTCAGTACTTGGGAGGCTGAGACAGAAGGATCACAGGTTCAAAGCCAGCCTCAGGAATTTAGTGAGGCTTTCAGCAATTTAGCAAGTCCCTAGGCTCAATTCCCAGTACCCCTCCCCCTCCCCCCCAAAAAATTCTACATAAAACCATGTTGAAATTTTTGTTGAAATTTCTTTGACTCTCTCTTTCTACATAACTTTTTATTGCTAAATCAAATTACAGATACAGAAAGCCACACAAGTGGTATAGCCTAACGAATAATTATCAGGCAAGGAAACATATCTTTGCCAGCCATCCTAAAATCTTCCCCACATTTCCCATCCCAAACACAACTCCCTCCCTTCGCCCAAAAGCAGCCGCCAGCTTGAATTTTATAGTAATCACTTCATTAAGGTTCTTTATTGCCCAAGTATAGTCTGGTCTGTTTTTTTAAATTTACATACTATAAAATTAGCTCTTTGGGTTGCTCTGTTCGATAAGTTTCAGCACACGTATAAATGCATGTAACCACCACCACAATCATAAACAGGATGCAAAGAACTTCCATCACCCCAAGGTTCTTTCCTTCTGCCTCTTTGTGATCAAACGTCCTACAGCCCCCTAACTCTGGCCAATCACTGATGTTTTCTGTGGCCCTATAATTTCCCTTTTTGCAGCCTGTAACATAAAGAAAAACAATACAGCATGGAATGGAGCCCTGCCATGTTGGCTTCTTTTATTCAGCTGAGTGCATTAGAGAGCTATTCATCAAAGACACCCCAGTTGCTACCTTGGTATTTGTGTGGGCGGACCACAGTTTTGTTGGTCCTTTTACTTTTTTTTTTTTTTTTTTTTTTCAGTACTGGGGAGTGAACCCAGGGCAATCTACCTCCGAGCTACACCCCCAGCCCTATTTTTTATTCTTTATTTTGAAACAGGGTCTCACTAAGTTGCAGAGGGCCTACGTAACTGAGGCTGGCTGCAAACCTGCAATCCTCCAATCTCAGCCTCCCAAGTACTGAGATTACAAGAGTGTGCCACCACACCCAGCAGCAGTCCTTTTACTTGTTGGAGAACATCTGGACCATTTCCTGGTTGGAATGTTTCTGAAGAATTCTTCCATGGACATTTGTTACAGGGTTTTGCGTGAGCATACGTTTTTGTTTATCTAGGTTAAATATTGAGGAAAGGATTGCTGGATTCTGTGGTAAAGGTTTTGTTTTTTTTTTAACTTTCCAAGGAGCTGTCAAACTGTTTCCCATCCCACAATTCACCAGTAACAGGGCAGGTCTAGTTGCTCAGATTCCTTGTCATCCCTGGAATCATAGGTCGTATGTTTTTATTTGTGTTGTAGCCATCCTAACAGATGTACGGTGGTATTTTCTTGTGTTTTTAACCTGCATTTCCCCCAGTGAGTAATGATGTTGAGCATTTCTTCAGAATTTGACATCTTTGCATCTAACTTGGAGAAATATCTATTTGGATCACACTTTTAAGTGGGGTTGTTTATTGATTTTTGAGAGGTTTTTAAAAACATATATTCTGGATACAAGTCATTTGACCCACATAAGATCTGAAATATTTTATCCCTCTCTGACTTCTTTCACTCACTTACCATTGTCCTTCAGAGAGCAGATTTTTATTTTTTTTTAATTTTTATGATGTCTACCTTGTCATCTTTTTCCTTTATGGACCATGTTTTTGGTGTCATATCAAAGAACTCTGCCCAATCTAAAATCACCGAGATGTTCCCTTGTTTTCTTCCTAAGTTTGTGTAATTCTTTAAAGTTTCAGACTTAAGTATAGTCTATTTTAAGACAAATTTTACATATGATGTGAGGTATTCAGAGAACAATTGTTCTGGGACCATTTATTGAAAATACTATCCTTTCTCCATTGAATTACTGTGTACTTTTGTTAAAAATAAATTGGCCATATTTGTGTGGGTGTATTTCTGTAAATATTTTTGTATTTCCTATTCCATTGAACTATGTGTCTATCCTTATGCAAAATTTAAACTATGTTAGTTCCTGTAAGTCATAAAATCTGGTAATGAGATCTCTGACATTTGTTTTTTGGTGATATTGGGGATTGCACCCCAGGGCATTTTATCTCTGAGTTACACCCCCAGCCCTATTTCATTTTTTTAAATTTGGAAACAGGTCTCACTATGTTGCTGAGGACCTGTGATTCTCCCAAGTATTGAGATTATAGGTGTATGCAACCACACCCAGCTACTGTAGTTCCTTTGACATCCATTCAATATATATGAATCAGTTTGTGTATTTCTATAAAAAGTTCTACTGGGTTTTTTTTTTTACTGGAATTACATTGTATCACTAGATCGATTTGAGAAGTATTGGTTTCTTAACTATATTGAGTATAGCAATGCATTAGTAAAGTATCTCTCCATGTATTTGGGTTTTCTTTGACTTCTTTCATCAACATTTTGTCTTCTTTAGTATATAGATCCTATGTTTTTACTATACCTAAATATTTAACTTTGGGAGCTCTAGTAAATTGTTTTAGTTTTTAACATTACACTTCCCAATTGTTCATTAGTAATATGTAGAAATGATACTGATTTTTTATGGTAACTGAACATCCTGCAACTTTATTAAATTCATCTATTAGTTCTAAGAACTTGGCTTTAAATTACTTGATATTTTCTGCATAGATAATCATGTCATCTCTCAGTGAAGACAATTTTATTTCTTCCTCTCCGATCTGTATGCCTGTTATTATTTCTCCTAATTTTGCCTAACTGCACAAGCTAAGACTTCCAATGTGATATGGAATAGAAGTAGTAAAAATGGATATGGTTGGGTAGCTTGCTTCTTATCTCACAGGGGACACATTTAGTGTGTCACCATTAAATCTGATATCAGTTTTAGGTCATTAGTTGATGTCCTTTATCAAATCAAGAAAATTCCCTACCACCAGTTTTCTGAGGTTTTTTTTTTTTATCATGAAGGTGTTTTGGATTTTTCAAATTTTGTTCTGCTTCTGTCAAGATGATCATGTCGTTTTTATTCTTTAGTCTATTTATATGGTGGATTGAATTGATTTTCAAATATTGAACCAGTCTTGTATTCTGAGATACAATCTATGTGGATGCAATATCCTATATTTTTATGTATTTCCAGATTTAATTTGCTATTTTAAAAAAATTTCGACATCTTGTTTTCAAGAGACATATTGCTCTATAGTTTTCTTTTGTTGTACTCTGATTGTTTCATTTTAGTATCAGAGCCATGCTGGTCTCCTAAGATGAGCTGGGAAGTGTTCCCTTTCCTCCTCTTCCATGGTCTGTGTCAGAACAGGTCTCTGCATCCTCACTTTGAGATGGGCTTGGGACCTCCTGCAGAGCTCTATGGGATTCATTTCTCAAGGTCCCTCCTTCCCAATTCCTCCATGCTCTCCCGCTCCTGGTGTCCTCTTTCATGCTCTCTTGGCTAGAAATGGAGTATTTGTCCTCCCCATTCTGTTACAGGCTTTCCATACCTGGGTCCATTTCCAGGGTGAAGTAGCAAGAGAAGAGAAACAACAACAAGATTTCCCCACAGTGTCAGACAACCAGGATCCCTTGTCTCCACTCCCTTCCTCTAAAAGCAGGATTTTTCTCTCGTGTTGTGTGGACTCAGCTTGACATGACTACAGCCATCTTGAGTTAGAACCACCTTGATTCCCCTGAGCTACGGTTTTCTGTGCATCTTTTCTTAGTATACGATAAATAAACAAAGCCACAAGAGTGGTATGTGGAGCTTTACAACTGGACCCTGGTGCCAGAGTGTGCCTGCCTGACTCTATGATATTCACTAAGATAAACCAGGTCCATTTTGACTTCGATGGAGTCACCTTTATGTACAGACCCCTTCTTCTGATCCAAACTGCAGGAATCCACTTGGTCTTACTGCCACCCAGTCCATGTTTCTGTCATGGTTTTCCTTTGAATATATATATATATATATATATGTGTTGTTCCCATGAATATTTTCATCTTTTGTTAGAAAGTCTGGTGATAATCTAATTTCTCCTATATAAATTTTAAGTCTTTTTTTTTTTTTTACTAGATGCCCAAAGGAATTTTTCTCCTCATAGTCTATTTTTTTAATGCATCAATTTTACTAGAATATGTTTTGGTGTTGGTCATTCTGGATTGATATAATGAGATACATAGTGTGGCTTTGAATATATGGTTTCAATATATGATTTTTATCTCAACAGAGGTATTTTGAATAATAGGGTTTTGAGAGGACCAATCAGATAATATGTGTAAAGTACCTAACACATTGCCTTTTGTGTATTAGCACTCAATTAATATTAGCTATACTTGAAATATCAAAATTCAGAATGCCCTCCCCACCCCCAGGAGAGAAGAAGGAACGGTTTCAGCTTCGGATCTCTGAGAATCTGAATACACTGTCTGATAGAGAGGACAGGCAGTCATGGGGTCCTTATGGTCACCATGGACTGTTAGGAGCTAACGTCCCCCATGCGAGTGCTAGGTAGGAAGCAGGACTCTGTAAAGCTGTGCTGGCCTTCAGTTCACAAAGGACCCCTGGAGCTACCATATTTTTGCAAGAGGTATAAATCTGTTGAGGGTACTTAAGATACTTAGAATTCTCTGTTATGGTGATATAGAATGTCCCTGAAGATCTCGTGTATTAATGTTCAGAGAGGATATAATTAAGTCATGAAGGTTGTAATCTCATCAGTAGATAAGCCCAATGTGATGGATTTACTGGGAGGTAACCTAGACAGGTGGAGAGTACCTGGAGAAGGTGGGTCCCTGAGAGTGTGGCCTTAGGGACTATGCTTTTGTCCTTGAATCTCCTTGCTTGCTCTTGCTTCCAGCCTGCATGGTCTGAGAGCAGAGCACTTGCTCTCTCCCTCTCTCTTCTTCCCACCACCGTGTCCTGAGCGCCACAAACCCAGCCTGACATGGACTGAACTCTGGAATTGCCAAAAAACTATGAGCAAAGAAATCTCCAATAATAGTAATAGTAAAATAATAATAATAATAATAAGAAGAAGAAGAAGAAGAAGAAGAAGGAGAAGAAGGAGAAGAAGAAGAAGAATAGCAGCACAGGTAAAAACCTTCTCAAAAAGACCCCAAAGACACAGGAAGTTCAAAAGAAGATCAATACGTGGGATTGCATTAATCTGAAGAGCTTCTGAGCAGCAAACTATCAAGACTCTCAACAGAGAGCCAACAGAATAGGAGAAAATTGTTGCCAACTACTCCTTTGATAGAGGACTAATATCTAGAATATATAGAGAATTCAAGAAACTCACCACTAAGAAAACAAATAACCCAATAAAAAAATAGGCAAATGGACTAAATAGACACTTTACAAAAGAAGAAATACAAATGGCCAATAAATGTATGAGGAGATGTTCAACATCATTAGCAATCAGAGAGATACAAATCAAAACTACCCTGAGATTTCACCTAACCCCAATCAGAATGGCAATCATCAAAAACACAAACAGCAACAAATGCTGGCAAGGGTGCGGAGAAGTAGGAACTCTAATACATTGTTGGTGGGATTGCAAATTAATGCAAACACTTTGGAAAACAGTATGGAGGATCCTCAGATGAATGGAAATGAATCTACCACATGATCCAGCAATACCACTTCTAGGTATCTACCCAAAAGAATGGAAACCAAAATACTAGACTAATGCGTGCATATCTATGTTTATCGCCACAAAATTCACAATTGCCAAACTATGGAACCAGCCAAGATCTCCATCAACAGATGAATGGATTACAAAACTATGGGATATGTACCCAATGGACTTTTATTTAGCCATAAAGAAGAACAAAATCATGTCATTTGCAGGGAAGTGGGTGGAACTGGAAAACGTTATGCTAAGTGAGATTAGTCAGTCACAAATAAAAACTTGGATGCTCTCCCTAATATGTGGAAGCTAGGGAGAAAGTGGGTCATAGGAGGAACCCTAGATGAAGAAGGAGAAACTTTAGATGAGCAAAGAAGGTGACCTAACTGAAGGTGATGGGAGAGGGAGAGAGGGAAACACCCTAATGCACATGATGTACATTCACAAACATATCAAAGTCAATCACTAAGCCGAACAAGAGAAAGAGGGAGAGAGGAAGGAATGGGGTGAGAATTGGGGAAGGGTTAAATGAGTGCTGTGTGCATGTATGCCTCTACCAGCTTGTACCTCATTAAGATGTATGATTACAATGCACCAATAAAAAAAAATAGTAGTAATAATAGTAGATGCACTGTCCTTGATTCTTGGAACTCTGAAACCAGAAATCCCTGGTAAGTTACTCCTGGTCTTAGAGCACACTTAGAAACCTGGAGCAAAACAGTTATCATGGCAAAACATATTATTTCATTACCCCAGATGGGGCTGGTCCTCTTGAAATACAGTTGGCTCTTGGAATTGATTTTATCTGTATGAAGAACTCAAAGTTTTGTCTCTCCCTTTGTATCTCTCTCACTAGACTGACCCGGTGTCTGTAATCTTCCCCCATGACCTTGCCATACCTCAAGGAGAGCTCAGGTAACAGCCACACAGCTGAGGTCTGAGTAAGAATCTTTCTAACTCTGATGGCAAAATTCTCAGCATTCTGCTAGCTCTCCGTACTTGCCTTCACTTAGTTTTAGGTGCACGCCAGAACTGTAGGATCTTGATGGGGCATGTTTTCCCAGCCTGTCTTGGAGAAAAGCCATACATTTGTTCCAAGTACTTTGCCTTCGGTTCCCCATTGCCAATCTTAATAGTCAGTTCTAGTGGTGTTTGACTTTGCAACAACATGTCCTCTATTAACCTGAGCTCCATTAAACCTGCAGGAATCGATCTCACAGATGCCAGCAAGCGTCTGCCTGTGTTTCCACGCCTGCCCTTGGTCCTATCCTGCATCTCCGCTCCAGCATGGAAAGCCATCTTGAAAGCTTCCCCACCAGTGTAGCTGGGCTGCAGAAGTCCCTGCCCAGCCTTCCACAGTCAGGCGGCAATGTTTGCAGGGACTATGTTTACTTAGAACAAGGGTGGGGAAGTTTTCCCCTAGAAGGTCACTGACTGGGACAAAATGCTTCTGCTTTGGAGGCAATGTAACTAAAAATCAAATACCAAAAAAAGCCTCAGCTACTTTGCATAGCAAGAGTTGTTAATATAAAAATGAATTAGAAGAAAACAAATAATAAAAAAAATATTGAGTCTCAGCCAGGTGTGGTGGCGCACACTCATAATCCCAGCATTCGGGAGGCTGAGACCTGAGGATCCGAGTTCGCGGCCAGCCTCGGCTACGTAGTGAGGCACTCCGCAACTTAGTGAGACCAGGTTTCAAAATAAAGAATAAAAAATAGAGCTGGGGGTGTAGCTCGGAGGTAGAATGCCCCTGAGTTCAATCCCTGGTACCGCAAAAAAATATATATTATTATTATTATTGACTCTCATTTTGTGGATCTGTTTAAAAGAGAAATGAGAAGCTAGGCATTGTGGCACATGCCTGTAATCCTAGTACTTAGGAGGCTGAGACAGGAGGATTGCAGATTCCAGGACATTCTCAGTAATTTAGGGAGACTCTGTTTCAAAAGGCTAGAGGGTATAGCCTGGAGGTAGAATGCCCCTGGGTTCAATCTCCAGTGCCAAAAAAAAAAAAAAGGAAGAGAGAGAAATGGGAGACAAATGAACAGAAGAAAGACAATAGTGTTTGAAAATAAAGAAAAAATAAAAGATTTTGATGGATGGGATAATACCATCAAATTTAAAGAAATCAAGTGAATACATATACCTATATATATGCACACATATATATGTGCAGACATAGATATACACATATATATGTATCATAAGTATATATATATGTATGGGTATAACTACATGTGTGTATATATACATATATATGTACATCTACATATAGGTATATACTATATTCAGTTGGAGAGGTGCATTCAATTGTATATATTCCATACATATATTTAATGCATATATCCCATTGAATACAATATTCAATATACATATATATGCACATACATATGTGGGAGAGGGAGGGAGACATCAAAGGACACACTGGCAGCCCAGCGTCTCAACAAGTCTCTGTGACTTCCCAGGAAACGTGGAAACCGAGAGTGGGTGTGAGCATGGGGGTGTCACAGGAAGCCTGGGTCTCTGTGACTTGCCTGAGCAGAGGCTCTCCTGCTACCTACGAGTGTGGGGTGTGGGGACGTTTCTCTCTGAGTTCCACATCCCGTGAGCACTGCTGAGCTTCCAAAGAACTCCCACGGAGGCACAGACTGGCATCTGCCTTGGGTGGGGAATTAAGAGGAAGGACGTATCCCACGTTGGTGACAGGGTAGAGGAGGGGCAGCAATGGCTTCTCCCTGGAGGCCGTGGTGGTTTCACCAGTGGTAATCTCAATAGCAGCAGAGGAAAGATGGGCCCCAAGAATAAATACTCTCCCGGGCATCGTAGGAGCAGCGGCAGTCTTGGGTGACAAGAGGCAGGTGGGGTAGGAGGAGTAAGACCTGCGGGATCTGCACCTACTCCCGGAAATTGCTGGCGAACCATTTTGAAAGGGAGACTTAGATAACAAAATTTATGATGTCAATATCATTGTGCTATCATAATAACAACTGCTGTTTACTATGTAAAAATGCCTTCCATAAATGGCCCCACTTCATCATCCCAACACCCTTAGCAGGTTAAGATCTTTATTGCTGTTTTGCAAACGGGGACACCTGAACTGAAGCTCCGAGACAGCAGTGAGCTAGTAAATGTTCCCTGAGGCTTTGAACACAGATCTGAAGACTCCAAAATCACACTTTTCACCACCTCGTCCCAGCTCCACCTCCATCTCATCCCTCAGCAGTTCAGAAAATCATGTAAGAACAGCGACAAGATTGCATTATAAAAATTAAAAGCTGCAAAGGGAATCGGCTGGGCTCGGGCACCATTCCCCATCTTGTGGCTTTTAAAGAAAGGTCACTTTTATGTTTCCATTGTGTTTGGGCAACTACAGGCATAAACGAAAATATAATCTCTTGCTATTTGTTTGGTGCACAGCATGCAATTTAAGTTGAAGAATGGATCCGGCCTCAAATCCGAAGTTTCCCCACACTGGTCCAAAATGATTTCCTCTATTAATTCCATTTATAGACACCTGGCCTCTGTGTAACCTGAGCAAGTGCTGCATCGCTCTGTTTTGCTCTTTCGCTTGCCTGTCTCCTGCATCATTATCATGGCTCTTCCACAGTCCCTGCTCAAAGTAAATATCAGTTACCGAAAGAAATTAACATGCCACGGAAGCTTCCTTTCAGCAACAAAGAAAATATTGCAGTCACGTCTCAGGACAAGTAAGCCTCTAATTCAGATACACAATGTTTAAACAGCCTTTTAAAGATGGACCTTGAAAAGCTTGTCTTTGAGAAGAAAACATGACACAAAAATACGGATTTTAAAGTATGTTCCCATCAGCTTCCATCTATACTATTATTTTCTCCTACATGAACCCTTTCATTTTACATTTATTTCTGAGGTATTCGTGTCACTTTGATTTGCAATTATTTCCTGAGAGTCTAACGGAGAGATAGACCTCTTTATAATGCTTGTGTTCGCAGCAAGTGTGAGGCATCTAACTACATTAAAATTATGACAATATTTTACACTCATTAAGCAGCTTGAGAATAAGAAGGAAAACACTCTGATGGCTTGGGTTGCAACCTCATTGTTTGTACATGCGGCAGGGTACAACCCAGTCCTTCATCTCTGTGCAGTTGGCTTTCTAAGGTCTAAATTATTTGTTATTAGTATTTTTATTTTTATGTTTTGGTACTGGAGATTGAACCCAGGGACCATCTACCCCCCAAGCTATATCCCTCACTTTTTTTAAAATGTTGAAATACGGTCTCCCTAAACTGCTGAGAATCTCAATAAGTTGCTAAGGCTGGCCTTGAACCTGCTATCCTCCTGTCTCAGCCTCCCAAGTACTTGGATTATAGATGTGCACCATTATGCCTGGCTAGGTCTAAATTCTTATAGTGTTTGTACAGCTATAATCTCTCAGATGTCTTGTCCTCTCATTTTGAGACCGTAGCACATTTAAATGGGAAAAAATACCCAGTATCAGGACATTAATTAATGCTTCATCTGAATGGTATATGGGGTGGTATAAAAATTCTCTTCTTTTTAGGAAATCCATGCGAGAGATACAAAATGGCTTTTATGCAATAGTGACAAACTTGAAAGTAGTTATTCAACTGATATATAGGCGTTTTCCACCTAAAATCTTATTACCATGGGGAAGGCCTCCTGGATTACAGTTTTCATTGGTTGGTAGGTTTATATTTGCCCTGTCCCCGAAAGACCTGTGGGCCGCTGACCCTTGCTTTTTTTCTGATATGGTGCCCCATGTATTATTAACCAAAATCCTTCCACTCTAAGGTGGGGATGAAGCAAGCATTTTGGAGCTTTCTCTGTGCACCATTAAGATATCACCCAAAGCTCATCCTGACCCTAGCTGTCACTTCTAATATTTGAACCCAAGATGTATGATTTCTAAAATATAGATGCCACTGTTCCATCTAAGCAGCTAGGAATTTTTCCATGTTCACAAATAATGCAAGGCAACACAAAAAAAGCCTAATATGGGTCTGAAAATGGAGCAGAGTTGATGGCGGCATTCTAAGTAATTCTGTCCCCTGGACAGTTTCACCCAGGGGAATAAGGAAGAATTATTCTCCCGATTAATCAAGACCAGAAAGTGGAGACCCATGTTGCAAGAACTTTTGTGATCATTGTAGCAGCTTCTGTTTATGAAATGAATACTTCATACCAGGCAGAGACTGAACACACACTTTATGATGATTACTATCTCCACCTTACAGGAGAGAAACTTGAGGCTAGACAAGTTAGGCACCCAGCTAAAAGTGACCCTTCAAACTCAGGTCACCCTGGCCCCCAGGCCTCTGCCTTCATGATGATGAGATTCCTCTTCCCATCATAAATATGACAACACACACCCGGCATCAGGAACAGGAAGAAGCTGAGTAGATTTCACCTACACCACAGTTAACTTAGGGTTCCATTTGGTTGAGAAGATATTAAGGCATAAGACCCAAACAGCAAAAGCAAGGTTTCTGCTGTGGTCTTCCTGTTCAGTTGATCAACTTTTTTTATACTTACAATATATATTTATCCCATTTCCATGAGGATGATCACAAAGTCCTATCAAATTATAGCAACCAAGCTGGAAGTGGTGGCTCATGTCTGTAATCCCAGTACTTGGGAGGCTGAGACAGGACGATTACAGGTTCAAGACCATTCTCAACAACTTAGTGAGGTCCTCAGCAACTTAGTGAGACTCTATTTCAAAATTTAAAAAAAAAATCAATCAATCAATCAATAAAAAGGCTGGGGGTGTATCTCAAAGGTAGAATCCTGGGTTCAATCCTCAGTACAAAAAAAAATTATAGCAACCAACTCAAAGTCCAATTTCTGCAGTCAACTAAAACCTTAGTTCTACCCATTCCAATACAACGAGGAGAGATGTGTGGAGGCCGCGATAAACTTCTTTTGGGAAGCAGAACCATAGCAAAGGAAAGGGAGGTAGTCTAGTAAATTTACCCCACAGGAAGAGTGATAAGAGAGGGAGCAAGGGTGAAAGAAAGATGAGAACTGGCTCAGACGGTACCCAGGAGGGACACGTAGGAGCAGGGACTCTTTTCAGGAGGAACTCAACACCTCTTGGCTCATCTTCAGGCAAAACTGAAGAACAGGAGTTGTTCATGTTCCAGAAAATGTACTCAGATGCATCAGCTCAGAATTGTAACCCTGTATCCCGGGCTACATGCTCTGGAACCCATTCTTCTAATGCGAATGAGAATTTCCTTTCCATTAAAGGACAAATCCCTATAGATGTGTATTGCAGCTGATCGCAGCTGGTTGGCCATCCAACCTTCTTCCTTATCGGCAGACCTTTACTTTTGTGTGGGTGTTCATCCCCTCTTTGTCACCTAGGAGTAAACCTTTACTAGCCCCAGACAAACACGACAGTCATAATCCCTTTGACAGCGGCTGGTTTAACGTGTATATGTGGCTCAGTTCTTGCTAAAGGAGACCCAGGAAGGAATCTTTTGGGGGCTGATAGAAAATAGATTTCCTTATGTAGAAAGAAATGGTTCCTCTTCTTCTGCTCTGTTTTAACAACAGTAGCTAGATGTGATACCTGCAGAAGTGACCTCCCTTTGACCTTGAGATGGTTACCCAATGACAAGCTGGCCTCAGAGGATAAAAAAGCAGAAAGGCAGAAAGAACCTGGGCCTAAGTGATATAGAAGTTAGCCACTGGGTTTGCCATAGCTGGGTGTGCCCTATCCAGGAGCTTCTTGTTAAGTAAAATAATGCATCTTATTAATGGCTGAGCCATTTGAGTTGGTATTCTGTTTAATGGTAACTGGGATTCTCTTTTTTTGTTTCGTTTTTAAGTGTCGGGTGGATATCACAATCTACCTGTCTTCTCTGTCATCTTCATTGCACCCAGCCCTATTTTTTATTCTTTATTTTGAAACAGGTTCTCACTAAGTTGCGGAGGGTCTCACTAAGTAGCTGAGGCTGCGATCCTCCCATCTCAGCCTCTCAAGTACTGGGATTATAGACATGCCTCACCACACCTGGCATCAATCTTATGTTCTTTATAAGCAGTTGTGGTTAAGGAAATAAATTAGTAGTTAGAGTTTGCCAGCAATTATGACTGGAGAGGGCTATATGAAACTTCAAAAAGGACTCTGCTCCATACAGACTAACTTTCTAAAACTTGTGTGTATCACAGGATCACTCGCTGTCCCACAGGTAAGAACATTATGAATTTGGTGGGCACAGACTAGACTTGTCCTTCAAAAATAGAATTTCACGTGTGGTTATAATTGCTGACAGAACCTCTCTGGTATAGTGAAGTGACGCTTTTCGTTCTGTTCCAAATCCTCATTTCCTAATATTAACTTCAGCTATCCTAGGATTCAGAGTCAAATGGTAATAATAGCAATAATAATCATAGCAACACTGATAGAAGCTGTCATGTATTGAACGCTTAGGATGGGTCAGGTGATGTTCTAAGCCCTTTGCATGTATTAACTAATTAACTATTATTTTTACCTCTTGTGGAGTCATGCCCAAGTCTTGGTAAACTTAACTGGGCTCTGAGATCTCACACTCTCAGGGAGCTGCTCTTTTTTTTTTTTTTTTTTGCGAGCTGCTCTTTTTGAAGGAGATGAGAGTTAAAGAAAGCTGTCAAGGTTGAGGGGATTTGGAGATAGATTGAGTAGAATAATTATCACCAATCTGAGCGATCCACACATCTCTCTGTCTCTGTAACTGCTTCCCTCAGGCCTCCAGTTTATATCTTCTAATGTATATACACCAGTGGTAAATAAAATAACAATTTTGAAATTCAAGCTAGAAGCTACAAAAAAATGAGGTTATGAGTTGATACCTTATATGTAAAAGGTTAACACAGCTAGTCTTGTCTGTTCCAGATGGATTCTTAAGAGGAAATAAATTTAGACTGGGGAACAAAAAGGACTTATTAGAAAACACTTGGAAACTCACAGGGATTACATTCGCGAAGAAGGTACTTCTCTTTAGAAATATTGATAATTCATATTCATTTAGTATCCAGGTATATCTGGAAGTGGATTGCATGGAAGCATTTGTATTTGCATAATAAGGCTTATAGAGATGATTTCTACTCTATTCTTTGCTCTGCAGACAAGAAGTAAATGTCTGAAAGAGGGGGAAAATTAAACCCAAGGACAGCAGAAAGAGTTCAAGCAATCTACAATATGGATATACTAACCTGTGTGTTGTACAGTGTTGAGAACAAATTGGTAGGAATTGTAACATTGCAGCCTTTACCCACTGATAAATCATAATCTAAACTTGACCATTAATAAAGGAGTGTCAAATCTGGGGGAAATACACTGTCAAGGATTTCCAGGACACAACTGATGGAAGAAAAGACAGGGAAAGAGAGTGTTAAAATAACATGAATCCTGACAATAATAATAATAATAATACAAAGTATTACATTTGTACTGGTGTTCAGGTACCCTTATCTGTAGCTATGAATGAGGTCATAATAAAAATAATTTAAGCGTAACCCAGCTCTCTGCCTCCCACCCTTGCTTCTGGGGTTGCACATGTGTTCATGGTGCTGACTTCATGACAAGGACACTTGCATCTGATTCTCTGAAAGCATGTATTTATTTATTTATTTATGTATTTTTTGTGGTACTAGGGGTGAAACCTGGGGGCTTTCTACCTCTGAGCTACACCCCAAGTCCTATTTTATTACTTTTTAATTTTGAAACAGGATCTCTCTAAGTTGCTGAGGGCCTCACGAAGTGGCCGAGGGCTCACTAAGTTGCCGAGGCTGGCCTCAAACCTGCCATCCTCTTGTCTTGACCTCCCAAGTACTGGAATTATAAGTCTGCCTCATCACACCCGGTTGCAGAGCTTTTAATTGTTATACTTTATAATATCCACTCTTCTGGAGCTGTGCCATAGTATTCTTTTTTTTTTTGGGGGGGGGGGTACTGGGGATTGAACTCAGGGGCATTCTACCTCTGAGCTACACCTCAGCCCTATTTTTTATTCTTTATTTTGAAACCAGGTCTCACTAAATTGTGGAGTGTCTCACTAGGTAGCTGAGGCTGGCCGTGAACCCGGATCCTCCAGGCTCAGCCTCCCAAATGCTGGGATTACAAGCGTGCGCCTCCACTCCCGGCTTTGTGCCATAGTATTCATAGAAATGGGAGGTTGGCCACAAGGTGCAACTCTGGCTTCTGGGAACCAAAGCGGCTCTACACATCTCTCGGAGTATCTCCTGGAAACAGCTCCGGTCTGCTTCTGTCTGCGGCCCCTCCCTGCTCCCTGCTCCCTGCTCAGATGAGGTTGGTAGGATCACCCTCCATCTTTGAGAAGCAAGTCAAGGTGCATTTAGAAGGCCTCTCAGGATTTTTCCAGCCTCTCCTCCCCACTTCCCACCTGTCTCCACAACCCGTTGAGAATTTACATGATTCCCAGAGTAATCATCTCATCTGACTGATCACTATCTCACTTCCCAAGCAATGGAACCCAGGATATTTCAATGCAATGCCCTTGCAGGTCTACATAGAGTGTCCTGATCACCCCAGAGTACTAAGAGACACTTCAGAGATGTTGAAAAATAAAGGGAAAAGAATGCCTGAACTTGCTACTTGAGTGCTGTGCCAAGTTTGGGCTGTCTGTTGAGCCCACACCCTCTATTCATCCGTGTTTTTGCTGGCAATGCATGACCAGTCCTTCAGTTGTGCTTATGGTATTTACTTGTGTGCTTCCCAGCTATGGCTCATTGGAGCAGGGGTGGAAGCATGAGTGTAAGGAAATCAATCCAGAAACTGATGGAATCAGTCTTGGTCCTTTAAAGAAAGGGGTGGCATTTTCAAACACGTATACTGAGAAAAGTTTCATGATGTACATAAGACATTAAGAAAAGAAACAAGTCTGGCGCAGTGCCCTCTGGCTAGCAAGAGCTAGGCACTGTTACCACCCCTTGACCTGAAGGGTAAAAGGAGAAAGGAACTAAAGAGACTCGAAAAGAAGAGTTATATCACAAGAAGCTATCTGAGCCAGGTGTGGTGGCATGTGTGTGTAATCCCAGTACTTGGGAGGCTGAGACAAAAGGATCATAGGTTCAAGGCCAGCCTTAGCAACTTAGTAAGACTCTCGGCAACTTAGAAAGACCCTGTTTCCAAATAGAATAAATTAGGACCAGGGGTATAGCTCAGAAGTACAATGCCCTTGGGTTCAATCCTCAGTAAAAAAAAAAAAAAAAAAAAAAAAAAAAAAAAAAAAAAAAAAAAAAAAAAAAAAAAATTACCTGAAAGTGTAGGAAGCCTTACAAACATTAATTACGTTTGGTGAAGTGATGTAGTTAGTCCATAAAGCCAACAGGGAACAGGCTGAGATAATATAATTCAGTCTCATTCTCCTCCCACCCTCTCATCTCCTGATGTATCTCTTACTGGTCAAGCCCTAACCAGAGGACACAGTGCAAGAGATCCATTGTGACAGTCCATACAGAATAGCGTCCTGATGGTGGTGGGTGGAGTGGCCAGCCTTGGTGAGGGACAACTAATATCCACCAGAGTCTACCTCTTCTGTCATTCAGCTTTACCTCTTCATGGTTTTCTGGTGCACGATTCTTACTTCCCATGGGATAGATGCACAAAATTCCATCCACAATTCTGTCAACGTAAGACATGTAAAGCCATTTCCAGTGATCCCAAAGATGTATCTTAAGAAAATGGTCAAGTAATGAGCACACAATGTAGCTGCCCCAGGCCCTGTTTTAGTAACTGGTCATGAGGCTCTGGCTACCATTCATAGCTTCCTTAGTTCACCCACATTCCACTTTCCCCTTACCTTCTTCCAGCAAGTCATCTGGCTTGAGTTCTTTGAGTGGTAGAGTAACTTAAACCTTTATTCCCATAGGCTCTGAGTGCCTAGTTGTCCTGCATTTACTGGGTTGCTCCAACTTTCCATTGACCAGAACTAGTAGAAATGAAATCCAAAAAGACACTTCAACAAATCTACCAGGTTCTAGATAATCGTGTTTCTTGCCCACACTGTGTATCAGCAACACAATTTGAACTTAGGTGATTCTGCAAAACACAGTGACCCTCTTCACTGTCCGTTAGTTTAATGGCATGTGGAGCCATCATTTGATCAAGGGTAGTTCATGCATCTAATTTTATATTTTATTTTGTTTCTGGGAATTGAACCCATGGGGCATTCTACCTCTGAGATACACCCTCAGAACTTTTTATTTTTGTTTTGAGGCAGGGTCTTGCTAAGTTACTGAGGCTGGCCTTGAACCTGCAATCCTCAGCCTCCCAGATAACTGGGATTACAGATGTGCACCACCTTGCCTGGCTAAGCATCTAATTTAATGGAAACATTCTTCTGTTCTCTGGTGGACACATTCTTTCATTGGGTAGTAGGACCTCCAAGCTCTCTTAGCCCAAGTTTGTGGAGATGGAAAACCAAATGAATTTATCAACAACAGACCTACACTGCAAAAAATATTAAAGGGAAGACCTCAAGGAAAAAAAATAATACCAAGTGGAAATACCGTTCTGTACAAAGGAGTGTAAAATACCAGAAGTGGCAAGTATATACATGAACATGGCTTTTTTGTATGTTAAATCTCTTTAAAAATAAGTGTTGGTACACACTTGTTATTCCAGTACTTGGGAACCTGGATCACAGGTTTGCGGCCAAACTCAACCACTTAGTGAGACCCTGTTTGAAAATAAAGAATAAAAATATGACTGGAGGTGTAGCTCAGAGGTAGAATGCACTTGGGTTCAATCCCAGTACCAAAAAAAGAAGTGTTTAAATGAAAACGCTAATGTTCTATAAATTATGACAACAATATTACAAACCAGAGAGTAGAAATGGAAATAATTGCTGTAAGATTCTTCTGCAGTGGTAAAATACTGCTCGAATATAGACTAAGTCAATTTAAAGATATAAAATACAAACCCTGAAACAACTACTAAAACACACACAATCACAAGCACAAAAAGTTATATGGGCTAAATATATAGGGGGAAAAAGAATAAAAACAGTAAGAAGGCAAAATATTAGAAGTAAAAGCATGGGGAAAAGTAAACAAAAATACAATAGATTTAAATCCACCCATATTAAAATCATATCAAATATAAATGTTTTAAGCATCCCACTTCAAAGGCAGAAGCACTTAGTGTGTATTAACAAGCAATAAACTAATCAAAAGAAAATTGGAGTGGCTGTCTTATCATACAAATGTAGAATTCACAGTGAAGAAATTAAGGGTTGCTACACTGATAAAGAGGTCAATTAAAAAGATGTAACAATCCTAAACATGTATGCATATAACAATCATACTTCAAAATACATGTGGCAAAAACTGAGAAGACTTCAAAGAGAAGCATATGAATCCACAGTTACAGTCAGAGATTCCCAGTACTCTCTCATTAATTAAGCTAGAACAAGTAAATAAAAGGTCAATGTGGACAGAGAAGACTTGTACGCCACTATAAACCAATTTGTTCTACCAACACTTGCAGAACGCTCTACTCAATAATAGCAGGATATATACTCTTTTAAAGTGCACATGAAATATTTACTAAGGTAAGCCATATTCTGGGACATAAAACACCGGCAACACTTCTCCCTCCTTAGAGCTTAACATTAACTAGTTGGGAATAATGACCAAGATCCTGAGACGAAGGTGCCAGGATACAGAGATGTTTGAATAAAGGGCGTCATCTTGCCAATCAAATAAAAAAGGCAAGAAAAGTGAGGTATTCGACATCAAATCCTAGACAAGTGCCTTCTTTATGTAACCCAGATTTGCTCAATGCAGAATAAGAAATGTTTTTGGTATGATGTTTCTATAGCACTTTGCTGGCCAGAACTTTTATAGATCCCCTTTCACACAGTTCTTATTCTTTTGGCAAACTTCAGAATCTTCAAGAAAAGCAAGGAGTTATGTAGAGCTTGCTGTGTGCCAGGACTATTTCAAGAGCTGTAGAGACATATTAATATATTAATCCTCCTAAAAACAATTCTACGTGGTGGCATTGCTTCAGTTGATAAGGAAATGGAACCACAGAGAAGTAGTTCTATTGCTTGAATGTGTCCTCTGGGAATTCATTTGTCAAAGCCCTAGTCGTCAATGTGATGGCATTTGTAATTAGGGCCATTGGGAAGTATTAGGTCATAAGGTGATCTCATGAATGAGATCATGGCACTTATAAGAAGATACATGAAAGAAACGATCTCTCTCTCTCTCTCTTCCTCTCTCTCTCTCTCTCTCTCTCTCTTCTCTCTCTGATATTGATAATACATTGAGAAGATAGCTATCTAGTGGCCAGGAAGAAGGACCTCACCAAGTACCGAATCAACCAGCACCTTGACCTTGACTTCCCGCCCTCAGAAGTGTGAGGAAATAAGTGTCAGCTGTTTAAGCCACCTGGCCCACGGTATTCTGTCCTAGCAGCTTGATCTAAGGAATTAGCTGGGCCAACATGTCACAGCCAGTGAACAGAAACAGTGAGTTTGAGTCAAGGAGTCTGAATGGAATCCATATACTTAACCTCCAAGCTGGAAGGCATCCCCCAGTGCACCAGTGTGATGCTTTGCAGCTGCTTGGTATTATCAAGTGAAGGAGGGGCTCGCACACATCTCTCCCAGACAGAAGCAGAGCAAGTGACATTGTTCAGAATGGACCACAGTTACAGCTTCACCCAGCATTGGGGGGTGGGTGGGGATAAAGAAGCTACCATCAAGATGCCCACCGATGATTCTAGAACCTAATGCAGAGGCTGTGGCTGGATAGAGTCGGGCGAGAGAAGAACAAAAGATACTGATGGAAAGAGAGAGGTGAAAGAGAGGTCACAGGAATGGTGACAAAGTGGAGCAACTGTCAGATCAGAACACAGGGAAACATTCTAAGCATCCCAAGTGCATTATGTTTCATTGAAATAACATTTCCTAGCCGGTCGTCATGGCGCATGCTTGTAATCCCATTACTTGAGAGGCTGAGACAGGAGGATTGCAGGTTCACAGCCAGCCTCAGCTACTTAGTGAGACCCTCTGTAACTTAGTGAGACCCTGTTTCAAAATAAAAGTAGGGCTGGGGGTATAGCTCAGAGGTAGAATGCCCTTGGGTTCAATCCCCAGTACTGAAAAAAAAAAAAAAGAAAGAAAGAAATAACGTCTTCTGACAATGAATTATCCCAGTTTCTCGGGTCTTCTGTCTATATTAAATGTTACTGTAATGGACCACAATGAATGTGGTTTCAAAACAGGGGAGCTACCAGCACAAACTGGGAAATTCTTTACTTACCGAAGTTTCTACAATGAGATTGGACCAGAAGGTGTTTGTGAATCCGTGGCACATTCACAAAGCCAGGGTCTGAGTTTTGTTCTTGTCAGACATCAACGCTGTAACCACTCAGGGAGAGGCCTTTCTAGACACTGGAGAAATAGACAAAGAGGTCTAGGCCCTGCCCTCGGGCATTTCACACCCATGACTCCAAAGGCAGCCACCATGACAACAGAGCAAAAGATGCCCCCAGAAAGCAGAGGGGAAAAGTCTAACTATTCAAGAAAGTCTCAGAGAGAAAGCCACGGCCGACTATTGCGAGAATAGGAACCTAACAGGTGGAAAAGGATGAAGGAAGGACGATCCTGGCAGAGGGAGGTGTGGACTCGTGAGCGATCTGGACATGCGCACTTCTAAGGCCGCATGTTCAAGGCCCTCTCCATGCCTGGCCTTCCCCTTTGACTCCAACACAGGGACAGTTAGTGAAGGGGCCATGGTAGGCGGCCGGGTGTGGAGGCGATTGTCAACTTTCTCCCGTGCGCCCTGCCTGATGTAATACCTGGTGCAAATTCTAGCACTCTCTAAAACAGTCTCCCAAATCACTTTTTTCTGTCATCCGAGTAGCTGCAGGAGACTCGTGCATCTCCCTGGTGAAACCGAAGCCCTGACCGCCAACGGCACCGGCTCCCGGTCTCCCATTTTCTGTCAGTGGCAAACTTCCCCCTAATCTGATTACTACTATATTATTAGATTCTATTTTCATATTACCCTTTTTAGCACATAGATGGAATTTTCTGGGTTTTTTCTAAAGGTTTAAAATAATTTTTACCCCCACTAAACACCCCTTTAAGTGCTTTTCTATTGAATGTTACTCGTTACTGGTGAGATTTTATTCCCTTCTGACTCTTTTCAAGGAGCAGAGCAGTAAGGAGATAACTGGTTTTGACGAGATACTAAGGAAGGGTTAAGCCCACAGATTTCATGGTGTTTCCTGAAATGGAGTTTAGAGTAATTTTGTTGTTGTTTTCTTTCTTTCTTTCTCTCTCTCTCTCTCTCTCTCTCTCTCTCTCTCTCTCTCTCTCCCTCTCTCTCTCTTTCTTTCTTTCTTTCTTTTTTGGTGTGTGTGTTACCAGGGATTGAACCCAGGGGCATATTATCTCTGAGCAATACTCCCAGGCCTATTTATTTATTTATGTATTTATTTATATATATATATATATTTACTTATTTATTTATTTTAACATGGTCTCTCTAGGTTGCTGAGTCTTGTTAGATTGCTGAGGCTGTCCTCAAACCTGCAATCTTTCTCTCTTAGCCTCCCACGTCCTGAGATGGGGATTACAGGCATGCACCACCATGGCCAGCTTACGGTAATATTTTATATTTATCTTGTTACTTCAGGCTTAGTCATATAATTCTCCCATCTGCTGCCACCACCCAAGAAACCTACTATGTGAGAGTTCTTGTGGGGATGCCTGGCTTGCAAATAGCCTGAAAGAGATCAGAGAGCAGCTTAGAAACAAAGTAGAATTCTCTCTCTCTCTCTCTCTCTCTCTCTCTCTCTCTCTCTCTCTCTCTCTCTCATCATGATAACCACAAATGGAAAAGAACACCGAACCAAAAATAGTAGCACCATTTACTCTGACAGAACAGGAAAGGAGCGGCTTCTGCTTGTGAGCTTTAGGATCTCGAGCAAGCAACACCTCTCTGACTCCTTTTACTCATCTGTCAACTGGAAAGGATGATATAGATGCAAATGCATTTCCTTAAACAGAGTCCAGAATTAGTACAGTTTTGAATCCAATTTGTACAAGCTCTGAATTTTATGAAAAGGGGGGGGGCTTAAAATAGTGGAACAGTCCACCAGCCAAATGGCAGGCAGAGATTGCCATGGGTTTTAATAAAATCCTATTTATAGTCAGAATCCTGAAGCCACATTTGCAATTGTCTGGTAAACTAAATACATCATCATTATATGCACCATTTAGAGAACAGTTGAATAGAACATTCTAACGCAGAAATGAACAGTTTTTAAGAGTTAGATGCTATGTGGGAAGGTAGAAAATCTGCATACTTTGGAGTCCAAAAATATGGTTCCTATTAACTGCTTGGCTTCCATGTCAGGCTCACGCCCACTAAAGCCCAAGTCACTAGTTCCCAAACTCTTTCACACAGGTACCCTTATCTGGCAAGAGGAGAAAACAGCTACATGCCTGGGTATCCCGGAGCCACCTTTTATAAGCATAGCGTCCCATTTAAAGTATTCTGATCGACTCCAAAAATCTATTTGAACTTTGCATTTTGAATCCATGTGTTCTTGATTTTAAAATAAAAATATTTAAGTTCATTATTATCATATAATTTGTGTGTGTGTGTGGTACTTGAGGTTGAACCCAGGGCCCTTCTGCCTTTGAGCTATAATCCCTGCCCTTTTTTATTTTTTTGTTTTGAAGTAGAATCTTGCTGGGTTGATGAGAGTCTAAGTTGCTGAGGCTGACCTGGAAACGGTAATCCTTTTGTCTCAGCCTCCCAAGTACTGGGGTTGCAGGCAGGAGCCACTACACCTGGCATGATTGTTATATAGTACTGACTTCCTTTAGTTGTGCCACGCTTACCCTGTGGCTTTCAGTTGCCATTGGTACGTGGCCACAGATCTCAACGTGGAGGGTGGGGGGCAGTGAGCTATGTCAACAGACCCCCAAATTATGATGGTTGGAAAGAATAATTTTCAGTGGTACAAAAGTGATAACGTAGCCAGTAGAAACTGCACTTCAAATTTTAATTTTGGATCTTTTTCTGGGGTAGTGGTATATGTATGGTAAGATCTTCTCTTGGACGCTGGGCACTGGTCATGATCTGCAGCTCCCCATCAGCCACAGGATCACGAGGGTGAACAAGTAGTATGTACTCCATCGCAGGCTGTTGCTGAGCTAGGATGTTAGGTAGGTAGGTGAGAAACCACTTTTTCCAGTTATGGTATTTTCAGCGTACAATGTGTGTGTCAGGATGTATACCCATTGCAAGTTGAGAAACATCTGTACTTTTAAAAGTTCTGAGCCTGGCACAGTGGTACACACCTGTAATCCCAGTACTTGGAAAACTGAGACAGGAGGTTCACAGGTTCAAGACCAGCCTAAGCAACTCAGTGAGACCCTGTGCCAAAACAAAACAAAAAAACAACAACAACAAAAATAGGACTGGGAGTGGAGCTGAGAGGTAGAATGCTCCTGGCTTCAATGCCCAGTGAGACAGACACACACACACACACACACACACACACACACACACACACACACACACACAGAGTTTTGGCCTAAGTGATTATATAGCTGAGAAAATTGATACCATTTTAAACGGAACCCCAGCCTTTGGTGAACACCCAACGCAGCACAACTCTGGAATGACTAATTTGTACCGTAGGAACTCTCAAAGCTCTGGATTCCACTGCCTGAGCATCCTAGGCAAATGGTGTTTTCTTTCCCATAAAAGAGAAGAGAGAAGCCAGAAAATGGGAACTTTCTGACATGCTATCTGCACAACCACTCACCTCCCTGTATCCACACCTGTCCTTGTGATGTGTTCATCTTGGTTGTCAACTTGACTGAATTGAGAGACCTCTAGAAATCAGTAAAGCTCACTCCTGGGTGTGCCTGGGAGGGTATTTCCAGAGATCATTAACATGAGGGTCAGTAAACTGATGGGGAAGACTCATGCTGAATGTGGGCAGCACTGTTCAATAGTTTGGGGACCCCAGATGGAACCACACACAGAAAGGAGAAGCTCACAGGTGCCCATCCTTATTCTTCCTGAGTAGACATGGTTTTTCTGCCGCCACCATTACCCACAGACATCAGACTTGCACCAGCGGCTCTCCAGGAGCTTCCAGCCCTTCAGCCTTGTACCGGGGCTGCATCAGTGGTTCCTCTTGTTCCCAGGCTCCAGCTTCTTAGACTGAGCAGCTCCTGGTTCCTCCAGCTCTCCAGTCTGCAGATGCCATTGTGGGACTATCCAGCCTCCTATCGTGTAAGCCAATCTAGTAAACTCACTCTAATAATTGTATATGCATTCTATGATTTCTGTTCCTCTAAAGATCTCTGGCTAATACAGTCCCCTCCTTCATCCTTCCTGTTTTCACGTGAAAGTTGTCTGACCTCTCAGCAAAGGTGTTGTGGTCCCTACTCCCTCTTAACTTCGTGGAGACCACAGTCTTATCTTCTGCATCCTGGACTTCCTCTCTTGAGTGGATTCTTCCAATTGGTATCAATTTTTTTTTAAAGAAGTTTTCATCGAAAAAAGAATCAGTTAACTAGATATGGTGGTGTGAACCTGTGATCCCAGCTACTCAGGAGGCTGAGGTAGGAGAATTGCAAGTTCAAGGCCAATCTGGACAACTTAGCATTAGGAGAGAGAGAGAGAGAGAGAGAGAGAGAGAGAGAGAGAGAGAGAGAGAGAGAGAGAGAGAGAGAGAGAGAGAGGGAATATGAATATATGAATTAGAAGTAGTTGAAAATGAACTATCCTCTCTCTATTTCCACTTAGAATCAAGGTTGCTCAAAGTTGTCTTGTTTAGAATTATTTCTACCTTTTAAAAAAAGGTGTACTTACATAGTTTTAAAAGTTTCCAATTCCATGGAAACCAAACTCTCAGACTGATGCATGTGTATCTATGTTTATAGCTGCACAATTCACAATTGCCAAACTATGGAACCAGCCAAGATGTCCATCAACAGATGAATGGATTACAAAACTATGGGATATGCATACAATGGAATTTTACTCAGCCATAAAGAAGAACGAAATCATGTCATTTGCAGGGAAATGGATGGAACTGGAAAACATGCTAAGTGAGATTAGTCAGTCACAAAAAGTAAAAAATCGTATGCTCTCCCTAATATATGGAAGCTAGGGAGAAAGTGGGACATAAGAGGGACTCCAGATGAAGAAGGAGAAACCTTAGGTGAGCAAAGAAGGCAACCTAACTGAAGGTGATGGGGGCCGGGAGAAACACCCTAATGCACATGAGGTACTTTCACAAACATATCAAAGTCAATCACTAAACTGAACTTGAGAAGGAGGGAGGACAAGGGAGTAGGGTGGGAATTGGGGAAGGGTTAAATGAGAAATGTGTGCATGTATGCCTTTACCAGCTTGTACCTAACAAAGATGTATGATTACAATGCACCAATTTTTTTTTAATTAAAGTTCCCATTTCCAGAAAGATTATGTTGGACACTCATCTTCATGTCTTGGGTCTTACTTTCCTTATCTTCCCTCTCCATTTTCCAGTGAATAGACACCCCCTGCCCCCACAAGTCCATCATATTTTCTTTTAAGGCTAAGATTTTCTTCGAATGGGGAAGACAGGAGAAGGGAGTAAACATTTTCCCCACAGAAGCCTGCCTGACTGTACAGGCTGCATGCACTGATTATTGCTGGTACTTTAAAATGGAATTGCAATTAGTGTATTAGTACTTAATTGTATATTAGACTGTTAGCACAAAAATCCATTCACCTAAGATAATTCTTGCAGGCTATTTGGACACAGTAAACCCAGGTCTATTACTGATCCAGCATTGCTGTGGTATTATCGCCCCCTAGTGGATATGTAAATTAGTCCTGAAGCCTTTGAACTTACCCAGGAAAACTGTGGTATTTACTGGAGGTAAACTGGAGACAAATTGTGGTAAAACTGGAGACAAAAAAGCGTGAGAGCATTTTAGTGTGTCAGCCTCACCAGCACCTTTTCCTTAAAGGAAACTCATTCTACCCTACTCCATTTCTCCTAGAAGACCTTTCTGCCTGCTCTCAGACAACATCCAGCCAGGCAACTGCCAGACCATGAAGCTTCTTAGTCTCCAAGAACAACTGGTTGGGGACCTGCGTTTTAGAGAACAGCTGTGCAAATTTAACATGATAGTAGCTGGAATTTCCAAGACTTGGACTTGCAGGCAGGAAAAAATTTTCAAATTACAGAAGCACTACCAATAACCAGAGGTGAAGTTACATGTGACAATTGCTCTGCATTCTTAGGAAGAGTCACCTATACACACATTTCCATATTCCAAGCACATATTCACTCTCTAAATCAGAAACTTATACATTAGACACAAGTCAACTACTTAAGTCTTTTCCTAGCCTTTAGAGCAAAACCGGGGAACAGTAGATATGGGATCTATGTTTATAATAGAAATGATTTGGCCAAGTTTTTGTTGTATGTTCTTTATAGCAGAGTTAGTGTTTCCCACATGCTGAAGATGACTGCATTTATCCTAATGGAAACAATGAGTTAAATGGTTACCTGTTCACAAAACACAACTAGCCCTAGAAACAAAGGTTTCCCTACTAGCTGCAACCTCATTTTTTTCTCTATAGCATAGGATTAATAATCAGTCAGCACTGGGTCTGAACCTTGACACATACCTTCCTAGCTGTGTAAGGTAACTTACCTAAGACTTCTGAGCCTCAAGATCTTCATCTATAAAATGGGTTTAATCATACCTGCCCTGTACACTTGTCAAGATCTAATGGATAGTGCCGTGTTACGTACAGTGCTTTGCAGAGTGCCACGAACCTATTAGACATGCAGGAAACAGTAGCTGTTATCATTACTATAATTACTCCTATTGTTATTCAAGACCTTATGAATAGTTTTGAGGAAGAAAATAACATAAAATCAATCAAAGCTCATTGTTTGCAACCAAGAACAATAGTTAGTCACTTAGAAGAGATCGTGATTAACAATAGCGAATAGCATCCTTTCCCAGCCCTCATTCCTTTCTGTCTCTCTGTGGTAGGCAGGATTCTAATGTGGCTCCTAAAATCCTGGGCCCCTGCTCTACGCCCTCTGAATAATACCATCTCTTTGAATGTAGGTGGAGTTCACGAGTATGATGAGCTGTCACAGTCACAAGCAGGTTTGAATATATGGCAAAAGAAAGGTATTCTGCAGCTAGAAGATTCCACATCAGTTGATTTTTATTTTTATTTTTTTCTGGTACTGGGGATTGAACTCAGTGGCATTCTACCTCCGAGCTATACCCCCAGCCCTATTTTTTTTTTTTATTCTTTATTTGGAAACAGAGTCTCACTAAGTTTCAGAGAGCCTCACTAAGTAGCTGAGGCTGGCCGAGAACCCGGATCCTCCAGTCTCAGCCTCCCAAATGCTAGGATTACACGCATGCGCCACCACATCCAGCCCAGTTGATTTTTAAATTAATCCAAAGGGAGATTAACCTGGGTGGACCTGACCTAATCACACATTACAGAAAAATGAATGATGCACTTCAGAGGAAGATCCAGTGGTCAGAGAGAGAAGAAGCTGCAGGCTCTCTCCTGCTGGCCCCAAAGAAGCCATGGAAATGAATTCTACCCATAACCATGTGAACTTGGAAGAGGATCATGAGACCCAGCCAATACTGTGCAGCCTCGTGAGATCCTGAACAGAAAACCCAGCTAACACCTGCCTGGACTCCTGACTCGTGGAAACTGATAATAAATGGGTGTTGTATTAAGCCACTACATTTGTGGGAATTGGTCAGATAGGTATAGAAAACCAATGTTCCCTCCAAACATTTGTTTTCTCCAAAAATATTGACATGATGCTCATTGGCACTTTGATTTCCAAAGAACTAAGGAAAGAACCCAGCTGTAGAGACTCTTGTGTCTGTATCTGATTGCTTCTTAGGCTTAGGGCTTATTTAGAAGAATGCATTTTGGTTTCCAAATACTTCGGAGCATATCCAGTGACTGTGCTATTGTTTTTTTTCCATTGACTTCTAGTGCATTTCCAGTTTTCCTCCTGACCTTGTGCCATTTATTCTCATACATTGTAGTTTCACATATGCCATACACCTCACGAGAGATTGCTATTTTTTGTTTTAGCAATTAATTATCTTTAAAAATATTTAAATAGTAAGAAAAACTCGCACACATACACAAGTGATGACCATTCCCTGTGCTCTTCTTCCCTCTGAGTAAGTCCATATTTCCATCTGATACCATATTTCCATCTTCTACCTGAAGGACTTGCTTCAGCATTTCTTATACATGGGTCTAGAGGTGATGACGTCTTTCAGCTTTTCTATATCTAAAAAAATCTTCATTTTGCCTTTGTTTTGAGAGATATTTTTGCACGGTATAAAACTATAGGTTGCCATACTTTGCATATTTTAAGGTGTTCAGGACTTAAAGTTTCTCTGCACATAGCATATTTTCTTTCTCGGTCTGCTTTTTAACTGTTTCTCTTTATCATTAGTTTTGAGAAATTTGATTAAGATGTTTCTTGGTATACTTGTTTTTTTTTTTTTTTTTTTAATGTTTCTTGGGCCAGGAGACCACTGATTATCTTATATCTATAGATTTATAGTTTTCATTAAATAGGGGATTTTTTTAGTCATTATTTTTAAAAATATATATTTTCCTATTCCCAGCTATCCCCCCACCCCCACCCATTCCTCGACTCTCCTTTGGAGACTTCAGTGACATGTATATTGGGTTGTGTGAAGTTTTTCTTTAGTTGACTGATACTATGCTCATTTTTTATTTCAGTCTTTTGTGCTTTCTCTGTGGTTTCTATTGTTACGTCTTCTATTCCACTGTTCATTTTTCTGTAGTGTCTAATTGATCATTAGTATCATTCCATGTATATTTTTAAATCTTATAAATAATAGTTTTCACCTCCAAAAGTTCAGTTTGGGTCTTTTAAACACCTTTCATGTCTCTACTTAATACACTCATTCTTTCCTCTAACTCTTTGAGCATCTGAAATACAGTAATAATAAGTTTTAGGTCCTTGTCTGCTAATGCTAATATCTGTGTCTAACACCTGGGTCAGTTTGGGTTGATCTTCTTATCTCCTAATGGTGGGTCATATTTTCCTCCATCTTTCCATGTCTGGTAAGTTTCTTACGAGATGTCAGACATTATCAATTTTATTTTGTTGGGTGCCAGAGAGCTTTGTGTTTCTGTAAATATTCTTGAGCTGTGTTTTAGGATACAGTCCCATTACTTGGACATAGTTTCAGGTCTTGCTTTTATACTATCTTAGATGGGACCATTGCATTTAATACAGAGCCAGCTTTCCCACCACTATGCCTAAATACTTGGATCTATGCCTTGCGAGGCTCCTTAGTCTGTTGATGAGAACAGACACCAAGAACTCCAAGTTCCATTCCCTCTAGTCTTTGCAGTGGTTCTTTCTCCAGCACTGGGTGACTTTCTCCTATGCAAGTGTTGGTTAACGCTCTGCTAAATACTCAAGCGGACACTGTGCAGCTCTCCAAGATCCTCTGTCACCTCTGAGTTACTTCGCCCTGCAAATTCTAGCCACCATTTTCTTCCTTGGACTCTCAGTTCCTTCTTCTCAATGCAGGCTGTCCCCAGGCTTCTGCTTAGGATTCCTCTCCTTGCACCATACTTGAAAAACTTCTCAAGGCAATTAACTGGAGTAATCACATGTCCCACCGATTTCCATCTCTGGGAGATCACTGTCCTCCACTGCTTGACACCCAATGTCTTGACAGCCATTGTTTCATATGTTTTGTTTGTTAATTGTTTGCAGTGAGAGGGTAAATCTGGTACTCGTTACTACACCTGGTCTGGAAGCAGAAGTTCATCTGGACAGTGCTGCATTAGGAGAAAGGTCAGAGCGGGGTGCCTTATTCTGCTAAATTTCTTGCAGCTGTCTAAATATAATGATAATCATACAATCGAGGTAGTATCTCTATTTCACCCTCTGTTTCTTTTAATATAACAGATAGAGGAGAGGGGACAGGCAGGATGCCTGTTTTGTTCCCTTGTGGCAACTAGAAACATTTTTTTTTTATATCTTTTTCCTGCATGGAATGGGAAATAAAAGAATTTTTAAACCATTATCGAATTTAATTCAACCCAAGCTTAAAGTAGAAGGAAATAACAAGCTGAAGCTTCCCTCTTGCAGTGTGAGGCAATATCCATCGCAACCGCTCTGAACAATTGAAAATACAATCTTCCTACATAACGCAGCATCTTTTGGAATTAAGATTCTCCCTGCTAGGCAAATGTCTGTGCTAATATCACTGCAAATATCTGTCACTGTTGCCCTTTCAGCACTTATCTGGTAAATATTCAGTCTAATTACTAGTCCATCGGGATTCACTCTACAGGGGAACAAGAAGAAACTCAGCAGGAAAGTTTCAGGCCTGCCTAGTATGGATATTTCTTCAATTACTCCTTTAAGTCTTCAGGGGCTCTGGGCTGAAAAGCCTGGCTGGTATTGTCAGCTCTAAAACCTCTCAGGGAAGAAGAGCGCTCCCTGCCACAGTGCCTGCCCGCTGGAGTATGTCGACCAATGTCTGAGCAGCATCCCCACCACGACCAGCACCACCTGTTTGTAAAGTCCAGTCCTTTTGGAAGGAATGCCAAGACATTGTGTTATCCTCTGCTGAGTGCTAGGGAGGTTCCACTAAGGGATCCACACAGGTGTGGTGGGATTACAGGCACTGGGAACAGCCATATCCTAAGCCTGCCGCAAAGTTTATTCTGATGCACACAGTTTCTCAGTATTAGCACCTGCAAGTGCGGTGGCGAGGTACCTGACTGCTTATAAAAAGGAGCCACCAGCAGCCCCTCAGGGCCATTGACGGAACTGAGCTGGAGGGAGCATGCACCGGTTTAAAAAAAAAAAAAAAATGAATGAATGATGTTTTCTCATTCTTGGTCCCTCAGTCTGCCATGGTCGTCACTGTGAGAATTTCACCTGCTGACACCCAGCCGAAAGGTAGAGCTGAAGTTACTATGCGCCAAAAAATGGGGCCCAGTGGAACACTTAGCAGGTGCCCAATAAATGTTCCAGGAATTAAGTGGAGCAGAGGCATTTCTGCAGGAAATGAGGCTGGGACCACCTGGTGTGCATAAAAAACCCATGTAGGCACAGGGTGGTTGGAGAAAGGATTTCTTTTTTCCCAGTGAAAGCTGGTCCAGGGCACACTCATGCACTCTTGTCTATTTGGGAAAGATGACCCCATGCTTTCTCTTATAAACAATATCTATCTGTCTGTCAATCTCCTTCACTCTTTCTCAATCTATGTCTCTGTCTCCTGTCTCTTTTGGTCCATGTGATTCTCTCTCTTCTGTCTCTCTCTCCTCCTTCACTCCCAAGCCCTTCCTACACTTCAAAACCACACTTGGACCTGAGTGTCACTGCCCTCACACAAAGAGAAATCGGTAGCAGCCTCCTGTGAGGTGCTCCTGGTGAGCCGCAGCAGGCTTTCTTCGGGAGGAAAGACTGTCTCTCTCCATGTAATTTGACTCTCAGGCCCTTATTGCTGCTTTTTCTGAAAGGGAACAGAGAACAGGAAGCTCCCTGTTCCTGCTATCATTGTAGGGCCAATGACAGAGAAGATGAGGGAAGGTGGGCGGGGAGCCGGGGCTGAGCATTGTGAAGCTGGTGTGAACCCAGCTCAGCTCAGTCTCCTCCAGAAGAAAGAGGGGTGAGCAGCAGGCCGCTTGGGAGGACATGACACACGGCTTTGGCACCTTTTTTTTTTTTTTCCTAAAAGTTTTGGCCTTAGGAGTCCCCAAAAGCGATGGTAGACCTAGGTTGGTATAAAAATGAGATGTAATTAAACTCATAGGAAAAAAAAACACCCTAAATCTAGCTCAAAAACCATATTATTTGACTTGTGGTGAGGCTAATTTGATAGATTTGTGGACAGCCAAAATTTACAATTTTATCTACCTTACAATAAAAAGTATGTCAACCCTAAAATGTCAAAATATAGACTACATCATCTCAGCTGCCATATATTGCATCACTTCTGCGAGGGAAGCGCCTTCCAGGCTTTTTGTTTTTCCAAACTTAATTCATTCAGTGTCCCTGGAGGTGGATGTTATTGCCATCTCCTACCTTAAAGAAGAATAAACCAATATAGGAAAAAGGGGAATTTCCATAGTCAAAGGTGGTCAAATTTGACCAAAGTCAAAGGTGAACCAGGCCTCTCTGAGGCCTGGGTTCTTCTCTGTTCTCTGCAATGTGTCAAGCACCCTTTACACTTGAATAACCCGAGACGCATTCACAATACAGATTCCAGTTGGATATGGTGGCCCACGCCTATAATCCCAGTACTTGAGAGGCTGAGACAGGAAGTTTGAGGCGAGCCTCACCAACTTAGCAAGGCCCTTGGCAACCTACCAAGACCCTGTTTCAAAATAAAATAGGGTAGGGGTGTAGCTCAGAAGTAGCATGCCCCTGGATTCAACCCTCAGTAACACGCACACACACACACACACACACACACACACACACACACACAGATTTTGGAATTGTAGCTCAGTGGTAGAGCTCTTACCTAGCATGCAGGAGCTCTGGGTTAAATTCCCAGCACTGCAATATTATTAATAATAATAAATAAGCATACAGATCTGAAGGACCCAGCCTGGATGCGTCGGTCCCACGCATCCGCTCATGCTGCTGCAAATTTGCATTTATGACAGCAGCATAGATTATTCCAGAACAGATGTGATACACGGGCCTCACTTTGAGAGCCAGAGCTCCAGGGGCTTTTAAATACCTTCCTCTCCCAGTCCAGCCGCCTCATCTGAAGAGCCAGGGGCCTGGTCTGCAGGGATTCAGTGGCTTCCTTGGGGCCCGTGCATGAGCCCCACAGCAAGGCTGGACTGAGAAAGAATCTGCCAGCTGGCCCAGCATCCTCTCCACCACATTCCAGCAGAGAGAGAGAAAAAAAAAAAAAATCGAAGTCTCTTAGAGGACTTTGTTCTTCAAGCAGCCAAACTCCCCTGGAGCGCCAAACAATATGTTGGAGGCCAGCATGGAAAAAAAATCACACCACTAATTCAAAAAGTCTCCGCCGTGCTTTGTGCCCACGTACTGCCAAAATTGGAAGCAGTGAAAATCATTTAAATATTACTTTTCTTTAATTGTGAGAATATCAGTGTGTGAAAATTGCCATGTATAACCTTAAGAGTTGTTACCATTTTCTAAAAAGCGAGCTCGCCTTCCCAACTGCCTTTCAGCAAGGACTTCTTACATCTATCTTCCCCATTAAAGCACTCAGTACACTCTGAGACCTATACAATACCTAAATGCAGCCCGGAGCTGACTCTTCAGGGTGGATGGCAATGGAAGTCTTCTAACTCCATGAGATTATTACAGCTAAATGTACTGCAAGCTGCCATTCTCTGAGTGATTGATCTGAGAGCTTGGTGTATTTACCCAGTTTGCATTGAATGAGCAAACATCAAGATTGTTTGGCCTCATGCCAAGGTTCAGCAAACAATTGTTCCCCTGTTTGTGGGCCTGCTTATTTATTTCTGGTTGTTTTCTACGAGAATCTGTTATACCAAGTCCCTTGAAAGAATCCCTAAAATATGCACTCTGCATTTTGGGGCCACTCCATTAATTCATTGCTGTTGTTATTGTGACCGTCGGCGTGTACTTTGCCAAAAAAAAATCTTAAATTATGCAAATCCGTTGCTGCTGCTGAGTGTGTGTGTGTGTGTGTGTGTGTGTGTGAATGACAACATTCTGATTGATACAACTTTTCTTTAGTAATAATAGATTTCTTTGTCACGATGGTTCAGAGACAGATTCGTGAACTTTCTAAATGCACCGGTGGGTAGAGCGGATTGCTGAGACAGAAACTACAGGTCAGAGCAATACAATGTGTCTGTGATTGGGGGGCTGTTTTCCAGCAACTTGATGATTGGGTTGAGCTGTCTGACAAAGGGACACAAAGAACTGGAACAACGTGGGACTTTAAAATTAGGTCTTTGAATTAAAGATGATACTCGAAATGCCACCCGCTTCTTACAATCTGGCGCTTTCTTTTCTTTCTCCAGAAGTCACAATGCCTCCTTCACAACATCTCTGTTGCAAAGCAGCCCGGCAGCACAGTGAGGTTTTGTTTCACACTCCATGGCCCTCCTGCTGAACAGGGTGCTCCAGCAGCCTGGGAGGGTCTGATCAGCTGAATGAAGCCACTTAAAATGTTTTACAGGCCTGGGAGTTCTGCTACTTAATGAGATAAATTCCCCCTCCTGTGGCAGCTATTCCCTGGGAGACTTTTTTCCCTTCTGGAACCAGCCCAAACTCTTTCAGGCCATTCTGATCCCATGTAGTTATTTCATGCCCTTCTGGGAATTACTTTATCATTTAAAACCAGGGATCAGCAAATATTTTCCATAAAAGGCTAGATAATGAATCTTTCAAGTTCTGCAGGCCATATGATCTCTTTGCAACTTCTCAACAGCGCCCAAGGCAACACAACCGCAACCACAGCGAGTATGTAAACAAATCAGAGGGCCCGTGTTCCAATAAAACTTTATTTACAGGCACTGAAATTTGAATTTCATGGAGTCTTTACAAACTGGAAACCAATATTCTTCTTTTGATGGTGTTTTTCAACCATTTAAGACCATAAAACTCATTCTTAGCTCATGTGTCATATGAAGGCAGGCAAAGGGCCAGATTTGGCCACAGGTCATCATTTTCTAATCCTTGCTTTAAACCATAAGGGGCTGATAAAATAGAAATACTAACCTAGCTATCAGCATCCCTCATTTACATCATCCTTAGCAAGCACTCGGGATGTTAGCTATTACTGTAATAATTAGTCAGTTGGGACTGTTTGGGGATGAAAGTCAGCACATCATTTCTCTTTTCATAGGAAGAATGCTAGCAAACTCCGTGAATTGGGGCTGCGATCAGAGCTGATTTCTCTGATTTTCCACTTCCTAGAAAAGCTCAGAGTCTGAAGTGGGAAAACTTTCCAGAGAGAATTTGAAACCCCTTGTCCACAGGCCATGAAGCCTACCCTGATATACTATGGCACAAGATGCATCCCTGTCTCTGGTTTCCTCTCCTTCCAATGGGGGTGAACTCTCTACCAGAACAGAAAAAAAAAAAAAAAAAGAAGAAGAAGAAAAATAACTCCAGAGCTTGGGTGGTAGAGAGTACAGATTTCCTCTTCTCCTGTACCTTGACTTACAAAGATCCCTTCTCTGTCAGGAAAAAGGGACAAGAAGGTGGTGTAGCATCCGCTTTTACCTATAATTTTTTGCATAAAGGTTTTCCCAGATTACAAAAACCTTGATAAAATGAGGCCTGTGCTTCTTTCCCTCTATACTTGATTATATAATGGACTTTGTCTTAGTTCTTCCCCTTCATTTTCCTTTGTCTTTTGAAGTATTGATTTAACACCTTTTATGAACAGGTGGTCTTACATATACCCTTGCTACTCGAAGTATGACTATTTTATACCTTTGTGTCAACAGAGTTAATTACCTTTATATAATTTAATTGTAACAATGGCTCTGTTTAACAACTGGGCCCAAATATTCCTGGTAATTGGCTCTCAGGGGCCAGTACTAGCTGGCCTTAGCACATCTCCAAGCAAAAGGGTATTTTTTACAACTTTGGGCTATAGTCTTAGGCTGTTCCAAAAGATATCATTCTTGTTCACAGATAGCCTTAAAAGAAAACAAAAGTCATGTGCGGTATTTCACTATTGCAGGTCTACAAACATCCACTAAACTTTCCCAAGAATACTGTATAGGCATTCTTTGCATTGGATTATACTAGGTGAGAATCTTCCAGTTTCCAGTTAGAACATGTAGAGTGACTTATCACGCCCAGCAGTCAATACTCTCAGAGATGTTCCCCAAACACCATGTTAGCTCTTTTTGACTCTTCATTTGTCTTTAATGTTTGTCCCTCTGTAATTATAATGCTTTGACTTGAGTTTCATCTCCTTTTTTTTTTTTTTTTTAATTTTGATAAAAGGAAATTTATTGACAAGCAACATCATTGGGGCAGGGAGAGTAGAATGAGTTTACATGCTACAAAGTAAATAATCAACTTCTAACAGAGCTGACTATTAGTTTCTTTGGGAGGACCCGGGGTTTTTTTGTTTGGTTGTTTTTTTGTTTTTTTCCCAAGAATCCTTAGTTGTACTTCCCTGTTTGGATATAGAGCAGGGTTGAGTCAGGCCACCTGGTTCCTTATCCCAGCTCCTTGCATACCTCCCTTGTGGTTTTGGGACAGCTTCTCTAGCCGAAATTTGCAGCCTGTAAAATGAAGGGTGAGCAGATCTTTAAGGTCCCCTTGAGCTCCTTGTATTAATCTCCAATCGTTAAAAAAAAAAAAATCAAAATAAGATGAAAAGAAAGAAATACAAGAAAGACAAACTTGTTGCTCGTTTGAGTGGTCCTTCTCGTCCGCCCTTTATTACATCGTTTTTATTTAATTCTCTGAAAGAAACAGGCATGCCTGTGTTCTTTCCTTACAGCTGAACAGCTCATAAAAAGCACCTTCCATAAAAATGATTTGCATGATCCATTTGGCAGCTGCTGAGCTGTTTATGGTCCTCGGTGGCGTCTGGTTTTCTTCATTGTTCTGTTTGTGTGAACAGCCTTTCTGAGATCGCCCTGTGACCTTGTCCTCTGGGTTACTCTGGCTGCTGCAAGGAAGAGGGGTCTTCATAGTCGGAAGACAACTAGAGTGCGTGGACCAGGGTGGGGGTGTGTCCCCCGGGGCCTTGCAAAGAAAATAAAGACAGAAAAAGTTCCTGCAGGATGCTTGGACTCCATTATCTTTTTTAAACTAACTCCAAGCCGGGCGGGGGCAGGGTACTGCCCTCCCCTCGCCCTGCAGGGAGGGAGCTGCACTTTGCACCTTCGTTGCCATTCAGACGCCCTTGGATTTCCTAGTTTTCCCTTACAAAAATCCCATCGCCTCCCAGGTCCCAGGTCCTCCCAGGTGACGCGGTTTATTGTGGCAACAGGTCCCGGCAACTGCCCAGATGACGAGCGCCTCCTGCCAAACCCAGTAGCGCGGGCGGCGGCGAAGGAGTGCAGCCAGCATGGGCTGCGGCCCGTCCCAGCCTGCCGAGGACCCGAGACGTGTGCCCGCGCCCAGGAAGGGCTGGGAAGAGGGAACCCAGGTAGTAGTAGTAGTAGTAGTAGTAGTAGTAGTAGTAATGATAATAATAATAATAATAATAATAATAATAATAATAATAAAACAAGCAACCTTACAGCCGTTGCCCAGGGAGCCTCGCGTACCCCATGCTTGGAGACAGCTGTAGTGGGCTGAACCGGGTCAGCCCGCCTTTGGATGGATAAGAGGGTGAAGGATGGGGGGGCCACTTTATCCTGCCAACATTTAGCTGCTGTCTCAACCAGGAATGTGTATGGGGCCATTTTTGAGAGGCTTTGGGGTATTAATTATTGATTGATTGATTGATAAGAGGCTTTTTGGTACAGGGGATTGAACCCAGACTTATTCTACCTCCAACCTGCATCCGAGTCCTTTTCATTTATTTATTTATTTTTGTTTATTTTGAAATGGGGTCTAAGTTGCTGAGGGTCTCCCTAAGTTGCCGAGGGTCTCACTGAGTTGCTGAGGCTGGCCTTGAACCTGTGATCCCTCTTGTCTCAACTTCCCTCACATCCCAGGGCAGAGGGGGAAGTAACTGGATGAGCCCTACTTGTTCTGCAGGGAGCTGGGGTGGGGTGGGATTTTCAGGGAAAAGCAGGAGTTCCTGGGAATTGCCATGCATTATTGGCTTTTGGAAAATGGACTCCCAGGCAGTTAGTAATTAGAGCTGGATGAGCTCTCTCAGCAACCACCTGCATAGAAGAGGAGGACCTTGAGGCCCAGAGAGGTGGCAGGCTTGCTTGAGACAGCCCAGCTTGTTCGAGGGCAGAGCTAGAGAAGAATCTAACATTCACAATTTCTTTCCACTATTCCTTGAGGTTGCATCTGCTGTATTTGGGGGGGGGGGGGGGTTATGGTGTTGGAGAGGGAACCCAGAACCTCTTGCATGCTAGGCAGCCGCTCTACCACTGAGCTACACCCCCGTCCCCAATCCCTGTAATGCTGAAGACTTTCAAGGGAATTTTTCCAGAATGGGCATGGAAGGGTAGTTTGGTTGTAGCAGAAATGAGGTCCCTGATTTCTTTCCATCCTTTCTACCCTCAGTATTCCATAAACAGAACTAGAAGCCCTCTAGGTCCATTCCGGAGGAGTTACCCATAGAACTTGCCATCATACTTTGAAGACTGAAAAGGAGCACCTTTAGTACACTTCCCCAGCCAGTCATGTGGCGCCTGGCACAGTGGGATTAGGGACACCTTTGCTAAAAGACATGTGTGGCGCTACTGTTTGCAGACGCGCGCTTTGCTCCTGCAGGCACCGTGCAGGACCCTCGCAGGTGGCAGTTGCGGCACCTGCCACAGGTGAGGAGCATCTCTTGGGCTCTCGAAGTAACATTTGTAAATGTAAAGGTGGAGACTCCAGGCTTCGCACCTGGTGCCCGGGAGGAAGCCCACACCCAAACACTGGCCCCTCTGAGCACTGTGTTCCCTTCACAACTGCTGGCGGCATTTGGGCCCCCACGACCTCTTACTGGGCCTCCCAGCCTTGCCTGTCACCAAGAAACGATGCCCCGCTGTATACAGAACCCCTTGCATTTTGCCCCAGCCTTGCCCCCTAGGCCCATCCTCTCCTGACAGCCGGTTCCTCTTGGGGCTGCTGGACCAGACCAAAGGACTTGCCGCGCTGGGTTCCTGTAGGCTTCCTCAGCCCTCTCTGCCTTAACCCATGATGCTCCCTCTCCCTCGGACTGATGAGCGCTGAATTCATCTTCAGTGCTGAGCCCCAACACCTCCTGTGATGCTCTCTTCCCACCCGCTGCATGTCTGTGAAAAGGTGCTTCTTCCTCATGGGCTTCTGGGCAATGCTGGTCATCTTTGCTATGATTCGTTGCTACTTTGGATTCATCTGTGGGAATACTTTTTTTTCTCCCTTTTCAGAAAAAAAATACATTAATGATTAATGGCATTTAAAAGCTATTCTTTTTCCCTTTTAGTACACACACAAAAAAAACTTCTTTTTTTTGAAACAGGGTCTCATTAGATTGCTAAGAGTCTCACTAAGTTGCTGAGTCTGTCCTCAAATCTGTGATACTCCTATCTCAGCTTCCCAGGTACTGGAATTACAGGCATGTGCCAACATGCCCGGCTAAATTTTATCTCTTTTTTTTTTTTTCTTTTAGTTTTATTTTGCAGGTACAATTGCATAGAAGACTTCAGTAGAAAAAAAAAAAGCTTTCACTATCTATGTTTTTGTTCTGGCCCTTTTCACTTGTTCTATAGCATGATTATCACTGAAAATAATTTTGTTGTACGGAGCAGGATGGAGTGTTAAAAAGCCATCCCGTCTAGGTATCAAGATTACTAGGTCCCAAAACTTGAGAAGGTTCCTGGGTTCCTTCCTGGATTTTATAGCTAAGCCAGTCTTTACCTGCTCGGATTTTTGTACACGTCTCCTAATTGGTCTCCCTGGGTACTTTCTCCACCTCCTCCTCCACCTGCCTTCTGCTCTAGCATTCCACATGGCGTCCAGACTCTCCTCCCCAATGTCAGCTCTCTGCTCCAAAAGCCCACTCCGGAAGCACACCAACCCACGGTCAAGTTCTGCTCCCATCACTTAGCAGTCCTGTGGCCTTGGTCAAGGTCTTCAACCTCCCTGTGGCCGTTCCCTTATCTGTGAAACAGGGGTAGTGGCAATACTTATTTGACAGAGTTGTTATAAGGATTAAATTATTTCCATTCATGCAAAGTGCTCATACCCATGCCTGGCACGGAAGATGAGCTCAATATAAGTTATTAGGATGATGATGGTTATTATAAGATAAATCCTCAATCCTTGGCACGTGTCCTCACTCATCCTTGAACAGACGCCTGCTAACTTCTCCACTTTCCTCTCTCCCACTATCCCTATTCTTTTTTTTTTTTTTTTTCCGTACTGGGGTTTGAACTCAGGGGCATTCTACCTCCAAGCTATACCCCCAGCTCTATTTTTTATTCTTTATTTTGAAACAGGGTCTCACTTAGTTGCAGAGTGCCTCACTAGGTAGCTGAGGCTAGCCTCGAACCCAGATCCTCCAGTCTCAGCCTCCCAAATGCTGGGATTACAAGCATGCACCACCATGCCCAGCTCCACTGTGCCTATTTTAAGCAAACCTCACTAGTTGTTCCCCCAGCCCATTCTGCTTCTAGCTCCCTCTAAACCCACAGTTTTTCTCTCCTTCCAGACTTTCCCTTCCCCCTCCCCAAGGTCACCTGTCAGATTGCACCCATTTTGCAAGACAAGTCATGGCTACTTCTCCTTCAGCTTTTCTGGAGAACCCCAGGCCCTGGCACCATGCTGCCAGGGTTGATCTCAGACCTTCTCCTATCAGGCTGCAAAGCATTGTGTTATATTTATTTGTTTCCATTTTCTCCTCCCATCCTGAGCTGTCACCTCGAGGCCAGGGACTCTTTTCCTTTTTTTTCTTCTTGTTTTTTTTTTTTTTTTTTTTATCATCTTTGTACTGCTGGAGCTTACTGCATTGTCTCATGCAGACCGAGCACTAATGGATATTCTTGAGTGACTGCATGCCCCCCGCCATTCCCCAGATTCCTTGGTGTGTTCTTGTCTCCTAGTAGCATAACTAGATTAATGACAGTCTGCAAGGAGGAAATTCAATATTAAAATATCCTGAAAATAGACCCAGAGTCAACTCACACATATACCTTTTTTTTTTTCTGTGCCCAAAGCTCTTGACTTTGGAAATCTGATCTGGGAAGGGTATGATTATTATTAATTAAACACTCTGTAGCTATCAGAATAGTAATGCTTCCACTACTTCCATAAATGCATAAGACTTGGAGTTTAGTAGTCCAGCAAAGTCTTTAAAATGAGAGGAACGTGTTTGCTTGCATGAAATATTTATGGTTTTTTAGTGGCGCAACTTTAAAATATTCTGAATTGAACTTCTTGAGGACTGTCTACAGACTTCCTCTTCACTTCTACCTTAAAGTGCCAAGAAGACAGGGCAATAAAATAATGCATGATAGTAAGCAAAGCATGGGGAGTTTTGTTTTGTTTTTTTTTTTGGTTGGAGATATGCTCTGCTTGTATAGGAATAACTCAGTTCCTTGCCTGTTATAAAAAGGGACAGGTTCAGTTGCAATGGGTGATATCCAAGGTTTAATGTCTGACAAGCAAGCCCTGGCTCTATTGTCTATATTGTCTACATTGCCTCTGTTTGGGTATTTTATTTTAATATGCTTTTCTTGGTGCACTGTAATTAAACATCGAAGTGAGGTTTGATGTGATACAAACATACATGCACACAGCGCTTGGTGTGATTCCCTCCAGGGCCCGCCCTGCTCTCCACCCCTCCCTGTACATGTCAGTGAAATCGGTAGTGGTAGCTTTATTTTATGGATATAGCGTTATCCAAAGTGCTTCCTTTGTCAAGCCTCTTTTAGCGATCATATTCCTGAGTAGTTTTTTTTTTTTTTTTTTTTTCCCCAAGAGTTGCTTTTCTAGGAGTAAACTAGGGGAAAAAAATCAAATTTTGAAGAACAAATTCATATATGTCTATACACAAATATATTTATAAATATGCCTGATAATAGTTTGATTTAAGAAGCCATCAAGCCAGGTGTGGTGGTGTAGATCTGTAATCCTAGTACTTAGGAGACTGAGACAGGAAGATCACAGGTTCAAAAACAGTCTCAACAAGTAGTGAGACTCTCATCAACTTATCAAGACCCTGTTTCAAGGAAAAAAAAAATTAAATTGGGCTGAGAGTGTAGCTCAGAGGTAGAATGCCTCTGGGTTCAATTCCCAGTACTACACACACACACACACACACACACACACAACAGCTATCAGCTGGGGGGAGCCTCAACAAATCATTCTGTCCAAGTTGTTTGGCAAATTTATTTCCCAAAGCTATAGAACACATGTAATACCTCTAAGCCAAAAAATAAAAACACAAAAAGCAAACAACAAACAAACACCTGTCTATAGTCAAAAGCAATGTTTTTTGTGGTTTTTTTTTTAATGCTGACTATTCATTTATAGTGGCTACCTTGGAATTCATAATTTTTAAAATTCTGTTTAAAATTTATCTCCAAGGCACTGAAGTATAAAATAAAATTGATACAAAATGTAGAAACACATTGAATCTGTACTTCTACTACTTCATCTCAAGGAAAAAAGAAAACCTTCCAGCTACCTCCCCCGGTTGCCATTTCTTATATATATTATATATATTATATATTCTTATATATATTATATATAATATATATTCATATATATTATTATATATATACGTGTGTGTGTGTGTCTGTGTGTGTATGTGTGTATGTTACTAGCAATTGAACCCAGGGGCATTCTACTTTCAAGCTACACTCCCAGCCTTTATTATTATTATTATTATTATTATTATTATTAGTTTGGAACAGGGTCTCGCTAAGTTGCTGAGTCTGACTTCAAACTTTTGATCCTACTGTCTTTGCCTCCCAAGTACTGGGATTACAGGCATGCACCACCATGCCTGGCAGACAGACTTCTTATTGTTGTGAAAACTTAAAACACCGCATGTTTAGATGGAGTAAAACCACTGCTGCCCATCTCTACAAAGAGACATAGATTTAATTAATTTGCCAATATCTCTGGGCTCTGAACTATGTCTATTGTCAGGTCTAGGTTACGATATTGGGTTAAAATTCCCAGGATGTGTTACACATTGATAAGATATCTGAAAAATGTTCTTAGTCTGCAAAAGAAAAGAACCTTAAATTTCTACTCTGGAAACTGAAAGCTGGTATATGCTACTTGATCATAAAGACATTGATTTGTCTGGTATGACTAAAGTTTGGGTTACTAAAAGCAGAGTTTCTCCAAGCAAAAATGGGGAGATATTCTTGCTAGGGCCTGGATTCCAAACCCAACTGGCTGTAGCAGCATTCATTAAGCAGTTTTGAGGCCATGTAGGGTTGTGGGGTTTGAATTTATTCCAAGTTGTAGTTTACAGACCGTCTTTGTGAAAAGCCATCTTTTCAGACCTAAAACGCTCAAATTTGCACTCAGTTCTAGTGTGAGTATTCTGTCATTGTGGTTGCTGCTGCTGTTGCTATTATTGAATCAATTAAATTTTTTAGGATCTCCACTTGGAAATGTTAGACGATAAAATTAGTCCCTGTGTGTAACTCAGCGTTCTGCTGTTTTCAGAAAAATGATGAGTCTGCAGAAGGAAATGAACTTGTGAAAGTACTTGTCTTTCTAGCACTAAAGGCAGTGGCTTTTCATAGTTCATCTGGAAACGAGTGAAAGAATGCTCAATGTGATTTTCATCTTTACCTTCTGCATGAACTGCAAGCCCCTGAAAGAAAAGCATCTCATAGAGTCCCTTTTCCCCTTGTTATATGTATCAGATAGATACATATGTGCATATTATATATTGTATGTGACATGAGCTGTGTGGTATGTAGAGACTTCTTCTGGGCCTGCTTACTCTGCAGGAACCTCATGGTCAGTAGCTGTGTCTATGAAGAAAGACAGGTGGAAGGAGAAAGAGAAATGCTCACAGTTGCTTTCTCCTTTGCCAATTTACATTTCAGATGCACTGGGTTTTTTGTTTGCTTATTTCTTGGTTGGTTGGTTGGTTGGTTGGTTGGTTTTTGTATTTTCTCGTGTAGTCTTAAGCCACAGATCTAATTAACCCTCAACACAATGCACTGATATTGGTTTAGGTGGAGTGATCATTTTATGTAAACACAATAAGGAGTGGTGCAAATCTCCCTGCCAACACACAAGAATACCTAATTGAATTACAAGATCCTGCACAGGACCAGCGCCCTACCTACTGTGGTGTCTACTGAGCCTCTAAGGTACTACAAACTTTGGAGTGCTTTCAGAAATTGATCAAACATGCTTCGATTTTTTTTAATTTCATATGATTTTTACTGTAAAAGTACCAAGAGTTTCATATTAAGGTCATATTAAGGTGTGTGTGTTACTGGAAATCAAACCCAGGGACTTTCTACCTCTGAGCTACACAGCCAGCCACTTTTACTCTCTGTTTTGAAACAGGGTCTCAAAGCCAGACTTGGTGGTGCATGCTTATAATCCCAGTACTTGGGAAGCTGAGACAGGAGGATCACAGGTTTGGTTTATGGCCAGCCTCAGATACTTAGTGAGACCCTCTGCAAAGTAGTGAGGCCCTGTTTCAAAACAAATAATAAAAAATAAGGCTGGGGGTATAGTTTGGAGATAGAATGCCCCTGGGTTCAGTCCCCAGTACCACACAAGGAAAGGAATAAATAAAGATGAAACAGGGTCTCACTAGGTTGCTGGGCATCTCCTGACATTGCTGAGGCTGTCCTTGAACCTGAAATCCTCCTGTCTCTGCTTCTCAAGTACTGGGATTACAGTCATGTGCCACCATACTCAGCTTAAGGTCCTATTTTTTAGTCTGTTTCCCTAAAGGGAATGTTTTCTGTCTAGTTCCTGGAGTCCTAATTTTGGAGCCAGAAGGAACCTCCCTTCTTCAAACAGAATCTCTGAGAGTTAAAAACCATCACCTCAATCTAATTTTAGATATTTTTATCTCCCTTACAAGAAATGACTGCCTATACGTGGCCAATCCTCCTATGCAGCCTCTCAGTCTGTCTTCTATTTTCATACATTTGCCGATTCCAAACAGGAATGGTCTGTGTGACTGGCTTCTCTCACTTAGAGCGTTTTCAAGTATTGTCTATGTTATAACATGTGTCAGCTACCTGTCCAGTATTTCTGGTCCCACCTCCTTCCTTCCCACTGTGCTAGTTCACGTTGGATCAAATGTCATCTAGACAAGGGCACTCATCCCAACTAGTCCCCTGTTCTAATGATGACACCCATCATTTGCACTCACCCACAAATTATATTTCTGAAACAAACAAACAAAAAAACACACCGTATGATGATTTTATTTCACTTCTGCATTAAAAGAAAAATCATACAGAGGATTCTTGTTGCAATCAAAATAAAATCAGCCTCCTTTACTTTTCAGAGAAGATTTTCCTTTCCCACCCCACACCTTCCACTGTCTACCTCTGGAGTAATTCAAGTTCCTGGACACACAATGTGGCTTCACACCCCTGTCTTTGTGTCAATGTTCCCTCTGTCTAGAATGCCATTTCTCCTTGCTGCCTGGAAACTCACTCATCAGGACTCAGTGAAGCATCTCTCCCCTTTAACACCTTTTGTCAGAGGTGTTACTTTAACATCTAGTAAGATAGTACTGGGTCCTCCTAAGGTGCAAACCTGTGTCACAGCTCAGCAGGACTGTGCTGCAGAGACTGCCAGGAGCAGGGAGGTGTCCTGGGCCCTTTGAAGACTCAAGGGGGAAGAGGAGCACCCATGGCACCAATAAAGGAAAGTTGATAGACATAAGAAGAATTGTCCAAAGACAATTCACAGTAGAAGATTGTCCTTGTCTCTTCTGGGGATACCGAGGGGCCTTCCTCTGGTATCCACGTCTTAGATGGAGAAAAGGTTGGTAACATCCATTGAAATGAAAAGTGGGAAAACTTCAAGTGGCACTGGGAGAGAACAGACAGGGAATATGAGAAGAGTTTTCCCAGACACATTAATACGTAAAATATACTTACTCTCAAAATAAATGGCAGTTCCTTATGCTGAATTACAGTAGCTTTTTGAGGATTTAACCCAAGGGCATTCTACCTCTGAGCTACAGCCCCAGCCCTATTTTTTATTCTTTATTTGGAAACAGGGTCTCACTAAGTTGCAGAGGGCCTCACTAAGTAGCTGAGGCTGGCCTCGAACCCGGATCCTCCGGTCTCAGCCTCCCGAGTACTGGGATTACAAGCGTGCGCCACCACGCCCTGCTCTCTTTTTCTTCTTTTTCGGTGCAACTATGAAAAGTTTCACATGGACCCGTGTCGTAGAGCCAGGGGTTTACTAACTCCAAGGTGCTTCATGAGCAATGGGCAGTGGAAGAAATAGCCTTGAAGAGACAATGCGGGGTTGTAAATGGGTGTGGTATTTCTGCAGAGCCTTCTAGAAACACATATCGTGTGACAAAACATGCATAGCCTCCAACCCAACACGTCTACATACATCTAGGAAATTTTTCTCAGGGAACCATTGAATGAGTTCACAAGGATGTATATGCACTAACATTATTCCAGCAGTATTCATAATATTGAAAAATTAGAAATAAGCTAATGACGCGTTAAATAAATGTGAGTGTGGTTACATAACAGACTACAATGCCATTGTCAAACAATTATTCTCCCCCATTAATTAAGATAAGATAGACTTAGGTAAATGTCTCTAATATATTGTTAGTGGTAGAATGTGCTACAGAAATACCATATCACTTAATATATAATCTGATCTACTTTATTTTTGAAAACAGTATAATTAAAATATAACTTATATACCATACAGGACATCTGATTAAAGCATACGATTGACAACCATCACCTCCATCTAATTTTAGACATTTTTCATCCCCTCTGAAAGACATGACTGCCCGTATATGTCCACTCCTTCCTTCTTTCCCTCACCTCACCCCCACCCCAGTCCTATGCAGCCATTAAATCTATTTTCTATTTCCATGTTTGTCTGGTCTGAACATGAATGGTCTTTGTGACTGGCTTCTGTCACTTAAAATGTCTTCAAGGATTTTCTATGTTGCAACGTGTCAGCATTTAATTTCCTTTTTAAAAATTTGTACTGTAATTGTACATGACAGTGAGATTCACAGTTATACTTTCATATATGCACATAGCATTATTTGGTCTGTTTCCTTCCCTGTGCCTCCTTTTCCCTCCTCTTCTTCCTCTCCCAAACCCCTTCCAGTACTCTAGTGGTCTCTAATTTTTATGAGGTCTCTTTTATTTCCTTTTTTCTCTCTAGCTTTCACATGCAGCCCTTGATTTTTTTTTTTTTTTTTTTTTTTGCATATCTCACTTAGCATGATATTCTCTGGATCCATCCATTTTCCTGCAATTGACAAAATTTTGCTTTCTTTATGGAGGAGTAAAATTCCGTTGTGTGTATATACTACATTTTCTTTATCTGTTCATCTGTTGACAAACAGCTAGGTTGTTTTCATAATTGACTATTGCAAATTGTGCTGCTATTATGAATAATAATTATGAACATCTGTATGCCACGTGTTTGGGTGAACATATATTTTCATTTTGCTTGGTCATGTATCTAGGAGTGGAATTTCCAGGTCAGACAGTAAGTCTATGTTTAACTTATTTGAGATACTGGCAAACCATTTTCCAATGTAATCACACCCTTTTGTCTTCCCACTGTAATGTTTGAGGGGTCCAGTTCCTCCATGCCCTCAGCAACACTTGTTATATATTGTGTGTCTTTTGCATTGCAGTTATCCTAGTGGGTGTGATTTGTATTTCCCCATGACTGAGTGATATTGAATTGGCAGAATCTAACTACTTTTAAAGACTTTAGATGCGGAAATAAATTAAGGAGGTGAAATACCAAGATGTTGGTGGTGCTTCTGTGTCTAGGTGATGGTATTTCTTATTTTCTGCTGTTTCTGTGCCACTCTGGATTCGACCAGGGGAATAGATCCAGCAGGACGGGTGGATGGATGCATGCATGTCTGGATGCATGGATGGGTGGATACATAGATAAATGTCTTGCAAGGGAATGACTTATGCAATCATGGGGCTGGCCAGGAAAGTCCAGAATCCACAAGATAGGCCAAGTGGTCAGAAAAAGCAGGCTGGTGCTGAAGCTGCAATTCACAGGTAGAAGTTTTTCTTCCTAAAGGAGACCTCAGGTCTACGCTTGAAGCCTATCAATTGATTGGATGAGACCCACCCAAAAATCAACAATAATCTTTTAAAGTCAGCTGATTGTAGATGTGAATTGCATCTACAAAATGCCTTCGCAGTAACAGATTAATGTTTGACTGAATAGCTGGCTGCTATAGCCTAGCTTGGTTGACACATAAAACTGACCATCATGGTTTCCTTCTATATTATTTATTTTTAAAATGAGTCTGTATTGCAATTTTAATTAGCAAAAAAAATAATAATAATTTTAGTTTTTTAGAAAATACTCTTCTTACACAGAGTAGTATCTCTGCTTCCACATTTGATGATCATGAACTTGTTTATCTCGATATCCTCCAGAAAGCTTGGTATAGTAGCTTGTATCTAACAGGTCCCTATTAGGTACTCACTAAATGAGCAAAGTTACATTAGGTTCCTATTGCTTCTTTAACAAATTAGCACTTATTTGATGGTTTAAAGCAATACAGATGTGTTTTCTCACAGTTCTGGGGGTCAGAAGTTCAAAATTCCTTGCACTGGGCAAAGTCAAGGCACTGGCAGCACTAGTTACCAGCAGGACGGGTGGATGGATGCACGTATTCCTGGATGCACACATGGGTGGAATCATAAATGTCTTACAAGGGAATGACTTATGCAATCATTCTCCTTGGCTCTTCTGGCTTCTAGAACTGTGTACCTTATATTCCTTAGCTAATGGCCCTTTCTCCATCAGCAACTCCAGCACCTTAACACCTGCAGATCTGTTCCCAGATCACCCTTTTTCCTCTCCTATAGTTCTATCTCCCTCTGTCTCCCCCGCTCCAACCATTTTTTTAAAATTTTGTTGTTGTTGTTGTTGTTGTTGTTGTTTTTTGGTTACTAAGAATTGAACCCAGGGGCATATTATCTCTGAACTGCACCCCAAGCCTTTTCCCTCCTTCTTATCTTCCTTCCTTTCTTTATTTCCTTATTTATTTTTTGGAACAGAGTCTTGCTAAGTTGCTGAGGATGTCCTCGAACTCTTGGTCCTCCTGCCTCTGCCTCCCAAGTACTGGGATTACAGGTGTGCACCATCACACTGGCTCTCTCTTTCCCTTATAAGAACACCTTTGACTGTATTTAGGGTCCAGCTGGATAATGCAGGATAACGTGGCCAACTAGAACATTCACTTAATCAGATCCACTAGGCAGTTTTGCCGTATAATGGGGCAGCTACAGGCCTCTGGTTACAGCTCAGCCCACAGCAGATACTGGTTGGCAGCCCCTCCAATGTTGTTTTCATTCTCAGGGAAGTCTGGACTCTCACCAAGCTGCTCTCTTTTTGCAGGCTGATGTCGGGGTGACTCATTCTAGGGAGAATTGCAGTCCCCAGACCAAAGCCGTGCAGCTCCAGGACACTGTCAACAATGCAGGAGGCCAGGAACTGCAAGCCCAGATGGGAAGCTTACCCGGAACTATTCCAGAAAGCTCTCCATCTCCTAGTGAAAGAAATGGAAGAATAAATTCAGGTAAGCCATCCCTCCCTGTTCATGCTGATCTTCACAAAATATCATTTCCCTAACTATACTATACAGTGGATTGGTAAACCTTTTATCATTGCTTTGTAGGCCTTCAAGAACTTTAAATGGCAAAGTTCTTATCTCTAAGATTAAAATTTAGCCCTAGGCCTCCATTATGTGGGTAAATAACGCTAGCCATTATTCTTCTTGTCAATGAAGTAATTAAAGCCATCTTAAAAAAAAAAAAAAAACAACTCAGCGCCTTCACTGGGAATTGGAAACAATTTCAGCGTAAGAGTTGCACAGTTTAGAGGGACTTAAAGTCCCACTAGGTTAATATCTTTCTAAGGTAAGTTCTACCTTTGTAAAAATAAACAAAACCTTCATCCAACTATTTTCCCTGTCTCTCCCCTTACAAAGTATCAGCAAATGGACAATAAAAGAATCTTTCAAAAACTGAACAGAAGTAATTATGACTAGTGGGCCGTGGAGAAACTATTTGTGTTTTGTTTTGTTTTTTCCTCAATGGTGCATGTTCCCTTTCTTTGAGTTACTCCCTGGCGTTTATTTATGACATCTTATTTTTATTTGATCAGCCTTCAGAACAAAGCGAACTTCACAGATTTCAAGGAAAAGATACTGCTGTGTTTGGAGGGAAGGCTTTCATTGCATTCCTAGTCATGGGGTAGTTTCTTGCTATAAGTTAGGGGTGGAGAGTAGGTGGGTCAGTTCATAAATTTTTCTTTTTCTTTTTATTGGTGCATTGTTATCATACATCATGATGAAGTTCAAAGTGACAGAGACATACATGCACAGAGCACTGGGTTCGGCGAGACTCCCCCAGCTCCCACGCCACTCCTTCCCCTCCTGGTGCACGACATTGTGACTGGCCTTGATAAATTTGAGTATGTGCATCATGTCCATTGAAGCTTTTCCCTCATCGAATCTCCCTCCCCTCTCCCGCCTCCAGGCCTTAGGTCCCCTCCCTCACTCCATTAAGGTTTCGCCTCCTTGGTCTGGAATCCCTCCTGTGCCCCAGTTTCTCCCTGGATTCTGCATATGAGGGAAAACATCCAACCTTTCACTTTTTGTGACTGGCTACTTTCACTTAGCATAAACTTCTTTTTCTTGGATTTTCCTGGCACACTCAGATTATCTCAGACTTTATATTTACTGCTTCTTGTGGTTCTGATGTGGTATCTCTGTGATCTCCAAAAGTGATAGTGATGGATCCTGGAATGGACCCTCCCTCTTTTCTACCTGCAGGCCAGTCAGAAACTTCGTGTGTGTGTGTGTGTGTGTGTGTGTGTGGTACTGGGGATTGAACCCAGGGGCATTCTACCTCCGAGTTCCACCCCCAGCCCTATTTTTTTATTCTTTAGTTTTGAAACAGGGTCTCACTAAGTTGCGGTGGGCCTCACTAAGTAGCTAAGGCTGGCTAAGAACCTAGATCCTCTGGTCTCAGCCCCAGCCAGACACTTCTGTCTCTGACAGATGCTGTCTGTGGATGCAGCCCCCTTTCTGACAGCAGCATGAATGCTAAATACCTCCGCTTAGCGGACTGCAGGTTGTCAGGCAGCTGGGGACAGGTGTGTCAGTTCTGCCAGCTGCATGCTGTTAAAGGCATCCTGGGGAGGACGGCAGGTAAGCAGGATAGTGCTAAGGAAGAACAGCTTGGGGAAGAAGTCAGCTACCAACACAGATGCTCCTGAAGTGCAGCTTAACTGGGCTTTCAGGCAGCATCTTATCACTGAATGCTCTGGACTCTATGTGTGCTCTCTGCACACTTTTTCTCTATCTCGGTCTTTGGCTTTCTCTTTCCATTCCGGTCTTTACATATACAGAAGATGTAAGAATGTCAAGTGTAGCCAGGAGTGGTGGCACATCTCTGTAGCAACCTCCCAGTACTTGGGAGGCTGAGACCGGAGTATCACAGGTTTAAGGGCAGCATCAGCAACTTAGGGAGGCCCTGTATCAAAATAAAAAATAAAATAGGGCTGGAGGTATATCTCAAAGGCAGAACATCCATAGGTTCAATCCTCAGGCCCCCCTCCCCACCACCAAAAAAAAAAGGATGTCTAGTATCACATTAACATTTTCAACATCAAATGCTCTTCCACTTAAGATGGAGTTGCCTCCTGATAAACACATCATCTGTTGAAAATATCCTAAATTGAAAATGCATTGATCGCTCCCAGCCTGCCACACGCCCTGGCCGAGCAGCAGGGTGCACTTGTAGAGTGTTGGCTGCTTACCCTCATGGTCGCAGGGCAAACCCAGAGTTGTCACTGCTGCCGCCCAGTATCCAAGAGAGGATGGGACCACACAGCACCAGCCCAGGAAAAGATCCAAATTGGAATTTCACAGTATGGTTTCTATTGAATCCATGTGCTTTTCAACCACTGGAAACCTGAAAAATCATAAGTCAAACCATCGTTAAGTCCAGAATCATCTGTATTTCCTTTTTAAAGAAAAAAAAAACTTTTCTCTTTGCATAACATAATATCTAAGAAAAAACAAAGAGTATACGCTTTCCTCCAGATCCATCATATTTTAACATGTTACCACATTTGCACGATTATATCCCTCCCCCATATACAAGTAAATTTTTTTTGAGAATAAGTTACAGACCTAACACTGTTTTACTTTTAAATACACCAGTATGCATTTCTTAAAAACAAGGATACTCTTTGCATAATCTCTGCACAGGGATCAACATCAAGAAATTACCCTTAATGCAATACTATTATCTCATCTGTAGACCTTATTCACATTTTGTCAATTGTATCATTAACATACTTCATAAATAAATTTCCGATTCAGGATCTAATCCTGGATTGTGTGTTTATTTATCATATAGCTTTAATTGCCTTTAATCTGAACAACCCGCCTGCCTTTCTTTGTCTCTTAAAACTATGATACAGTGGGTGAGTCTAAGCCGTATGTTTTGTAGAATATTCTTCAATTTGGGTTTGTCTGAGATTTCTTCATGATTGGGTTCAGGGTATGTATTTTTGGCAAGAATACCACAAATGATGGGTTTTTATTAGTACATCACATTAGGAGGCTCATGATATCTACATTTGACTCTCATATTTTTTTTTTTTTGCTCTGAAAAAGTTTTTTTTTCCTGTAGTAAAATTTATCAATCTTCTATTTTATTGAATTCGAACTTTAAAGAAATCCAAAAACCTTTCTGCATACCACGATCACACCCACTTCACCCATGTTTTGTGTGCTTTCACTTTTGATATTTATGCTTACTAAAACTTTATAACGACATGAGAAAATGATGCCAAACTTATAAACATAAAATTTTTCCTCTTGACAATGATAATCTCTAGATGTGAGATTATAGCCATTTTACCCATCTTCCATTCTTTTCTACATTCCCTAAGTTTACTATGGTAACCATGTATTACTTTTATAATAAAATAGCAGAACAATGTTATTTTTAAAGTTCCCCAATGTTCTCCAATATCCCAAGAAAATGAGTTTAGATGACTGACCTATTCCAGGAATGATCATAGCCCCCATACACAAGTATATTTTTTTCTGAGACTAAGTCACAGACCAAATGCTACAGGTTAGTTACTATACATGTCAAGCCGATAATTTAAGGAACTCAGAAACAAATGGGTCAAAATGAGTACAATATTTTTTTTATGTTAGTGACAGATGTCAATCATGATATCCCTTTTAGGAACATCTTGAGAGAGAGCAGGACCATGAATGGTGGGTCCATTTACATGACATGTTTGGAAGAGTGAACAGTGAATACGGCTGTTGAAATCAAATAGACTTGGATTCAGTCCTAGTTAACACTCTTGCTGCCTATGGGCAAGTTAAGCAATAAGCACATATCAGTGTGCTTATTTATAAAACAAGGATAATAATATCTTCCTCATAGAGTTTATGCTTGAATTAGATATGATACAGCATATAAAGTACTTAGTATAGTACAGTTGCTTAAGTGCTCAATAAATAATAATTATGATTAATTTGACCCAGATAAGTTCACTTTCCAACTAAAAAGGAAAAAAAAAATCATTCCAATTCCTCAAAAAGGATTCACCTCTGATCTTTATGTTGAATTTTTCTCCATCATATCAAATTTCTAGTTCACCTATCTGGATAACATGTTTTACTAGTTTGTACCAAAATCTGTACAGAGCACTTTAAAATGAAAATTGGTTCCATTTGGAACATCTGCATGGGCAGCAGAACCAGCCCTGGGAAGGTACTGAGATAGTAAGGAGTCTGTCTGCAGCTACATGCAGTGGTCAGTTAGAGAAAGCTCTCATCTGAGGTAGGTTAACATTCTGAAGCATGAGAGATCTGTTTGCCTCCGTCGGTATGTTTTCTACCCTCCTAGCACAAACTCATTGAAGTTGTTTTTGTAACTGTTGAGGTTAGAAATTTTAATATAAATTTAAATAAAAAGTTCCGTTCCACTAAGTGTAATGGACTTGGTCACTACTGGGACTTCTCAATAAATAAAAACATAGAAGGGAGTCAAGTGTGAAGTAGCATACCTGTAATCCCAGGACATGGGAGACTGAGACAGGAGGATTGCAGGTTTGAGGCCAGCCTCAGCAACTTAGTGAGAACCTCAGCAACTGAGGAAGATCCCGTTTCAAAATAAAACATAAAATATGGCTGGAGGTCTAGCTCAGAGGTAGAACGTTCCTGGGTTCAATCCCTAGTTACTCCCTCCCCCAAAATAGAAGAGAGCTTATTTCTGAGAACTCCATATTGCATCATTTCTGTCAGGAAAAGCAAAGCTGTCGGTGGACCTTTATTTTATAATGTGATGACAACAGCAACTGCTTATTTGTTTGTTTGTATCATGGGTGATTTGTCAGGAGGAGTCCCCTCTGGTGAGTGGAGAGGACGCAGGCTCCCCATCCACTGTTTCAGGGCGCATGTGTAGCATCGCTAAGACAACTTGAGCTGATAGCCCTGTTACTCCAATTCTGATTTGGTTCAAAGCCTCTCTTCCAAAAGGCGTGCTTTTACTTCTGTAGATCTAGCAGATGGTGCAATCATACACTCAGGGTTGCAGAACTCCACGTCTCTTGGCAACATCGGGCTGTTTATCCTTTGTATACAAAGCATAGAAACCAAACTGCAACTCATCGGAGTCACTAGAAGACTGTTTGAGTCTCAGCTGCAGCCGAGCTTCATAATTAGTGGCGCAAGCCCCTGCCATCTTACCCTAGTGTATACGTGTTGTTACAACAACAAAAAAAGGCAGTACAGAGCAGCCCATGAAAGGCTTTTTGTTATGTTGATAGGAGACCTGCTAAGTACATTGTGTGGATGTGTTTCCTCTGTAAGAACAGTTAGAATTTGAACTTCAAAGGGAGTACAAAGTTTTAATAAAGAAAGAGATGCTTAGGTATGAGTGCTGAGACAAAGATTTAATTAAGTAGCATAACTTATACGGCATCTATTTATCATTCGATTGATTAAAAAAAAACTTCATTCTTAAGTTTCCCTCTCTTTTTCCTTTTGGAAGACCCGATGACCAACGGATTAATCAATAAGCCCCAGGCCCTAGAGAATGGGGAGCGACAAAAGTCATCAGACATCCTGGAGGAACTCATCGTTCAAGGAATAATACAAAGCCGCAGCAGAGTATTTAGAAACGGAGAATCATATGACGTCATGGCAAGTCATTTTGTAATTTACATTTGCTTATAGTTAAAATTAGGTATCAGCTATGATTGATCATGCATCATTATTTCCAGCATATGCAAGTTACAGTGCAGATGACAGCATTTATCTAAGCCACTTTCCCCTGCCAGGAGTTCCTTCACACCTCTGCATACCATCCTCAGTGGACTCGGGAATCTCCCTAATCATTAATCATTAATGAAGCCAATAAAACACTTCTTGGGCTTTACTCCCACACAGTAAACCCCATTGAGTTGCAGGCCCTCATTCTTTCAGCAGTTTTTTATGAAGCATTACCTTTTGGATTATAAAACTGAATTGTGATTTATCCAATCAGAAAGGAGGCCGAACTGCCAAAGCTACAACAGATATCCTTATATATTCATATACAAACACACCCTAGAACCAGATCTGAGGAAATACATACAGTTCTAGAGCTTATTACGCTGTGATTTTTCTTTGTTGATTCAGCTTGATCAATGTGCCATTGTTTTTCCTTAGCCTGATTAATATTTTTACTCTGATTTTAACTGATTTGGCCAATCAGTGTGTGTGTGTGTGTGTGTGTGTGTGTGTGTGTGTGTGTGTGTGTGGTACTGGGGATTGAACCCAGCAGCATTCTACCTCCAAGCTACACCCCTACTCCTATTTTTTATTCTAATTTTTTAATAAACTCTACATAAGTCTGTGAATAATAATATGCTTTGTTGTTTTGATTCATTTTCTGATTTTTTTTTAAGCCAATGCTCTGAGGTGCTACCAGTAGTTCTTGGAGCACAGGCAGAAAAGAAGAAATAACAATTAAAAGAAGCTTAAGGTAAAATGAATAGAAAAGAAACAGAAATGGTGGAAATAGAGACTGGAAACTACATCAAAATTTCCATAATTGTTACCTATCCCTGTGTTGTAGGGGAAACAGTCAATTGGGAACAAAAAGACTCAATATTTAAATCAGGTTTGCACCCAAACCAAGTCATTGAGTGCTTAAATAAAGTTAATTTCCTTCTCTGTGTGTAGGGAATGTTGAGAACCAATGAATTGAAGCCAAAGTGGCATTTTCTTTTGAAAAAAAGAAAAGAAGTCCTGCAGAAAGTATTTGAGGAAAGGAAAAGAGATCACCAAGCCTTAAGAATATTATCAAGCTGCCAATAATAAATGGATATGGAAGAAAGGGGAAGGCAAAAATGAATCATATAATGGAAAAGCTAATTCCATCATAATGACAATTTATATTTGCATTTGATGCAAAGCATGTTGGAGTGCTTTATCTTATTTGATAAAAGCACTAAAAGAAGAACAAATCTTCCATATGGAGTGGGAGAATTTTGTGGGTTTTTGTTGTTGTTTTGTTTTTGTTTTTTCTACTATAGTTAAGACTCTTGGGGAAAGTAAAAAAAAAAGTTGTGTCAAAAGACAGAGAAGCAGTCCAAGTGGAGCAGGATAGATAAGGGAAACACTCAGTAGTTAGAAATGCTGTAGACACCTTGGCGCTAACACCAGCGGAAATAACCTTAAAACAAGTCTTAGTGATTCCATCACCAGTGGTGAATGTGTTCTGACTTCCATCTTGCAAGGGAGCCCACAGGTCAATTAACATAAGCTACACTGTGAAAGAAATATATCTGACAATGACAACTATGGGCTTGATTTTCAATAACATTATTAAGTGAACTAAAAGTGAAGACTGTCTTCATGTTATATAGAAACTGAATAGTTATTAGGAGCATGGTTGGGGGAGTCTCAAAAAGACTTAAATGTAAGACTACAAGAATATCACAATTCAATTTGGTGTTACTGTTTTTGGAGAAAATAGAATAAATGTAAGAATACTTTTAAAATAAGACTTTGCTGGATGAGGTGGCACATACTTGTAATCCTAGTACTTAAGGAGCTAAGACAGTAGAATCACAGGTTCATGGCCAGCCTCAACTACTTAGGCCCTCCACAATTTAGTGAGACTGTTTCAAAATAAAGAATAAAAATAGGGGGTGTAGTTCAGAAGTAGAATGCCCTAGATTCAATTCTTAGTACCTTAAAAGACTTCTTGTATGGGCCAATAGCATACTTAAATACAAGAGAATTCTGACATAAATATGTCCCCTTCTTGGGTCATAATCCTTCACTTTTAATTTAGAATAGAATAGAATACAAGATACTGAAAAGTAAGCATCCTCCATTCCTCGTCTGAATCAAGGGCATCCCAGTGAGCCATTCTCTTCCTAGTGGTATATATATATTTAATTAATTTGCTTGTATTATAATAATTCCATAGTTCTCTCTGGATAATCAGTTTTCAAATATGTTCTATTAATAGCTTTCATGCTGATTTAAGAGTTAAAATTATATGTAAGAAATATAATATTAAGAAGCTTGGCCGGCTGTGGTGGCGCATGCCTGTAATCCCAGTACTTAGAAGACTGAGACAGGAGGATTGCAGGTTCCAGGACAGCCTTAGCAAGTAGTGAGACTCTCATCAACCTAGTGAGACCCTGTTTCTAAATAAGAAATAAAATCAGGCTGAGTATAGCTCAAAGGTAGAATGCCTCTCAGTTCAATCCCCAGTACAAAAACAAAAACAAAAACAAAGAAAAGCAGTATTAAATTATTATTATTAATATTTTAGTATATTTTTAAACATTTTAATGAGACAGTGGTTATATTGCAAATGTATGCATATGGGCTAGTATATACCTCTTCAGAGAAACAAGATTGGCTCTCATTTATCCACATAGGAATTATTAAGTTTAAGTGTCTCTTAATTCCAGCCTAATTTCTCCATACCTCTTAGCATACTCTGTGTCTCTTTACAGAGACCCAGTGGATTCTCTGTTAATTCCTCTTGTGTTTGGTCAAAGTTTATTCTCCTCTCTGTGCAGCTTCTGTATTTGGTAACCTTTAGTGTAGTTAAGTTTATTCACATTGCATCAGAGTATCTAACATTACTTATTGAACTTCGGGGGCGGGGGGAGCTTTTTAAGAAGGAGGAAGTTGGCTAAGTTAGTACTCAATAATGCCAGTAAGTGATCAGAGTGACCTTCCCCAGGAGGCCTAAAGGTGAAAGAATAGGAATGACCAACTCTTTTACAGGAAGATTTGACCTAATCTAAGCACAGGACTCCATTAGAGAACAAAATCAAAGCGAGTTCATCCATAGGTCAATAGTTAATTAGGAAAGCTCTGAGGAATATACAGAGGATGTAAGACAGAATATATAAAGTTAGGTTGGCTAGAAGCAAGACTAAATCTTATTGCAGCATATTTGGAATTGGCAGTCCTCTGATAGTGTTTTTTTTTTTTTTTTTTTTGCACTACTGAGGATTGAACTCAGGGGCATTCTACCTCCGAGCTACACCCCCAGCCCTATTTTTTATTCTTTATTTTGAAACAGGGTCTCACTAAGTTGCAGAGTGCCTCACTAGGTAGCTGAGGCTGGCCAAGAACCCGGATCCTCCGATCTCAGCCTCCCAAATGCTGGGATTACAAGCGTGTGCCACCACACCCGGCTGATAGTGTTCCTAAGAAAAATAATTTAACTGGTAACTTCTCTAGGCTTAAGGTGGTAGTGGTTTAGTTTATACTGGTGGAAATAATGAGACCATTTTTAAAAACATTTTTAAGTGCTATTTGATGAATCCTGACTTCATAAAATTCAGTTGTAAAGAACACAGATATGCATATACAAATTTTAAAAATATTATTATTATTACATAAAATGTTAAACTCAAGACAAGCTGTACAGTTAGGATGATCTTCTCAAGGGGAGGGAGAGCATGATTTCACAGGCATCTGCTTGAGATAAAGCCACAGGAGGAGTCTGCCCTAACCAGAAAAATCCCAATTTTTCTCAGAACTACGAATTCCAGAATTTTTTTCAAGGTTCAATTTGCTATGTAAAGTCTAACTCTTGGATATTGGAAAACTACTTGCTTTTATTTTAGCCCTCTCCGAGTGAACATCCCTAAGAAAGTTTTTCATACTGATTTCATAGTATCTCCATTGAGCCACATGGCAAGCGTTTCCCTCTTTCCAGTCAATGGTTTTTGCCAACCAGAAGCTTAAGAACCAACTTCCATAAAAATAATGTAGCCCGATGTGGTGGCACAGGCTTGTAATCCCAGCATTTGGGAGAATGAGACCGGAGGATCCGGGTTCGGGGTCAGCCTCAGCTACCTAATGAGGCACTCCACAAGTTAGTGAGACCCTGTTTCAAAATAAAGAATAAAAAATAGGGCTGGGGGGTATAACTCGGAGGTAGAATGCCCCTGAGTTCAATCCCCAGTACCGCAAAAAAAAAAAAAAAAGTAGAAGGAACTTAGCAGCCTTCCATCCTCTCATGTGTGACAGAAAAGAAAACTGAGTCCCAAGAGAAGTGAAGCAATTCTTAGGCCGAGCACTGGAAATTTGCAGCAGAGCTGCCACCCTACTTCCGATTCCAGTTTCCCTCGTGGTGTGGGCCGCTTCCGGTTCCCCTTCCCCACCATTGTGATAATTCTATATCCTGTTTATGATTTTGGGTGCTGTCATTAAAAAAAAAAAAGTCACAGATTTCACCTGCTGAAATGTAGTTACCATTGTTGAATGGGTATTATATACTTTCCATAAAAGTATCTATTATATACTTTTTTAAAAGTCCTGTAAAATAAGTGTTAGACAAATAAGGAAGCCAAAGCTGTTGAGTTTTAACAACTCATGGAAAGTCAGTCCCTCCATACCAAAGCCAGGCTTCAAACCCAGGTCTATGTGAGTCCCAATCCCATTCCTTTCTCTGCCATACTAAACTGCTTCCCTTTGTCTCCTTGATTTACGTTCCCAGTATGGACAGCATTGCAGTTTGAAGAGACAGTCTTTTGGAAATTATAATGAATATTAATAGCTCTTTTGTCTTTAAAAAAAGTTTTAAAAGAAATTATCCAGAACAATATTCAGTTCACTTTAGAAGAAGACTTGGAGTTCATTAAAGTCTTTCCCTGGTCATAATAAATCTATATATACTGACCTAGAAAGATGTCCAAATAAAGTTAAGAGAGCAAATTGCAGGACAGTGCATATGGGTATAATCCCATTTAGGTTTTAACATTACAGATGTCCTGCACATATGTATGGATATAAATATATGTGTGGCATCAGCCTGGTCAGACCAGAAAAGTCGAGCAGATGCACCAATGTTGCAAGAACAAGGCTTTTTTTTTTTTTTTTTTGCGGTACTGGGGATTGAACTCCGGGACATTCTACCTCCGAGCTATACCCCCAGCCCCATTTTTTATTCTTTATTTTGAAACAGGGCCTCACTAAGTTGCGGAGGGCTTCACTAGTTAGCTGAGGCTGGCCGAGAACCCAGATCCTCTGGTCTCAGACTCCCAAATGCTGGGATTACAAGCATGCGCCACCATGCCCAGCAAGAACAAAGCTCTTGACTGGGGGCTTCTGTGCCAGCCAGAAGGAAGACAGTGCTCATGGAACATGTCAGGCTGGCTCATAGGCCACAGGTGTACAGCTTTGATGGCATCGGCAGAGTAAGGCAGGGAACTCCTACAGTTGCGCTTACACTCTTCATTATGCTTCTTTGTGTGTCAAATGTCTCATCACCACCCGAAGTCTCCACCGTTAGTCTCACACATCTTAAGTATGTGTTTTACTAAGCTAATTATGTACAGGTAACTGTGGGTTACCTCGGTTAAGCAAGCTACACGTGCTTTTGTTCCTTGCCATCTAGAATTTACCTCTTATCATCTGGGAAAATCTCTGATGTTATTTTCAGAATGCGGCATACTCTCATCCTGCCTCAGTGGCCTTGTCTTGGTGATTTTGCTTTGTCTGCCTCCAGCTTCTTGGCATTTCTGCTGACCACATAATCTAGAAAGACTGAGCTAACTCTCAACCGCCCATCTTCTGGCATGTTATCTTATTCCCAAAGCCTTGGTTCACTTTTTAACACTTAATTTTCTGCAATGGCTGTTGCCCCCATAAGACTGAGAGTTGACTTGGCTGTCTTATTTCCCCTGAGAGATTTTAATTTCTTAATCATAAGGGGTCCTGTTTTTCATGGAAGTCCTTGATGGTCTTATGTTCACAGAGAATATTTGAAAAGACACACATGAAACTTTTATAAACCGTTCATGTGGAGAAGTGGGATTGGGTACCAAATAGTTAAATAGAGGACTAGGAGATTATTTATGTATTGTTTTAAGTTTTCATAATAAATGTACATTATAAACATCAATTTTTAAAAGAAAACATGTCAATTAAAACTTTTTTTATAAACCCTTTATACAATTTTACTTTTTAAAAAACTAGAAATTAAGTAGGGCATGGTAGCGCTCGATTGTAATCCCAGTACTTGGGAGGTTGAGACGGGAAAATCTCAGGTTTGCGGCCAGCCTCAGCTACTTAGTGAGGCCCTCCGCAACTTAGTGAGACCCTGTTTCAAAGTAAAGAATAAAAAATAGGACTGGAGGTGTAGCTCAAAGGTAAAATGCCCCTGAGCTCAATCCTCAGTACCACAAAAATAAAATGAAATAAAAGCTAGAAATTATAATTAGAAAGTCATTATTACTTCTTTGAACTGTTGGAAGGGTAGTCAGTCATATGAAATGACAGTTTTTCTACTGTCATGAAAATATTTGTGAAGTGCACACCACCAACTTATTGCTCAATAATAATTATCTGTAACACAAGATCAAAAGTAATAAGACCTGATCCATATCTGAATGAAGCTAATTCATAGCTTGTGGAATCTTATAGCATCAGTTGATAATATTACTGAATATTATAAATCAATCAATTGAGGCAAAAATTTGAACTCTTTACCCTGAATTATAAATTCATCACTCATTCTCCCCCTTTCCATCTTCTGTTCATTCTCAATATTTTTTTCTCCTTCTGAATCTTCTTCAATCCAGTTTCAGAACATGTTGCATTCTTAGTGCCTTGTATGTAATAGCTTGATGTTGTCAAGGCATCTAATGTATATTACCTGTAGGAATTAATTCTTTTGTTACCAGCTCTCAAGTTGTCCTTGTTATTTTAATCTGCCACTAGAAAGTCTAAAGGTTTTCAGATTTACCTCTTAAAAGCTGTTTTCTCCACCTCTTCTGCCTTTTCTTCCACCAATGAGTATGGTTTTTTCTCCATTAAAAAAAGAAAAAAATGTCTTCCTTCAGGTGGACACGACTGAGAAGCCACTGAGAAAGCCACCGGCAAGGCTGAAAAAACTTAAGATCAAGAAGGAAGTAAAGGACTTCTCAATGAAGGACATAGAAGAGAAGATGCAGGCAGCGGAGGAGCGCCGGAAGGTAACTGAGTTCTCAGATGCTCTAGTCAGAGGAACTCAACTGCCTGCCAAAATGAGTTCATGTCAGACCTTCCTATCAGCAGCTTTAAGACAGATTGCTTGGATCTACATGCAGTACTTCAACGATCTGTATGCTTCTTAGGCTGTATGCTTAGTGCTTGTTTTTTTCAAAGTTATCTTTGTGTTGTGATGGAACAAAGCAATTCTTGAAGCTGGTTGAAAATTAGTTCTATTGATACAGCCTAAGTAAACAGTCTCTAGAGTTCTTGGAACCGAGTCAAGTGTGGGGTTTTCTTCATTTGAAAAAAAAAAGAATAACCTTCATCAGTGGTAAGGGGAGGAGGTGTTAAGCTACAAGGAAGCCCTGCAGACCATCAGTCAGCCGCTCTTGTGGCTTTGGCCAGGAGCCTTTCTGCCAGGAACCAGCCTGCATAGTTTAGTCCAATTGCCTTCCCTTCCTGTCTGTCTCTCCACTTGGTCTCCCGGGGAACAAGAACTAGACTCTGAATTCCATGACCATAGGCCTGGCCGGCCCCTTCCAATAGGGCTTCCTCAACCAGTATTTTTACCTGACTGAATAATGAAATAGAAAGATAGAAATGTCCAAGGCAAGCAAAAATAATGAGAACTTGTAGAAAGTCATTTGGGCTCTTTTTTCATTCTTTAATACGGCTTTCCAGACTAAAGAAGAAGAAATAAGAAAACGGCTACGGAGCGACCGACTTTTGCCCCCCACCCCTCATTCAGATCTGACTGAATTGAGTGGGGCCGATGTTCCATTTGCCAAAGGACATCCAACTGTGAGTGCCACCATGTTTGAACCGTCTGACCTGCAGGGAGGAGAGCCACTGAAGAGGAAGAAGAGTAAAAGTGAGGCAGCCTCGATCGATAGGAACTACAGCTATGACCGCCTTGGGGCCGTGGAATCAGACATGTTCTACAACCGAGAGGATGACATATTCTAATAAGCCTTTTGTGTGTGTGTGTGTGAATTGCATCGAAGGCACCATTCTTCCCTGTTGTGGCACTGGTAGTTTGTCTCATGTTTTTTGACTGTTTGGCCTCACCCATTAGGACTTCTGGCCAGAGTGTATGAGCTACATAGGCTGAACATTAGCTGAGTAAATGCAGTACACACACACACACACCTAGAGTAAAAGAAAAGACAGATAGATTTGACCAGCTTAGATATTAAACAGTTGGTATTCTCCCTCAATATGGCTTCTTCAAACACTGGTTAGATGTCTACGATTTATGAGCACTTTACAGTTTATGCGAGTACATCTTTGCCAAAGAAAATTCTTGTTTTTCACTCATGACCCATGGCTGTATCCACTGATTGTCCTTTATGACAAATTGAATGGATTTGCATTACTGTTTTAATAATCTATATGCTTATAGATTTAGGTTTAGGTTTGTTTGTTTTATTTGTGCTGTCAAGGAATAAAGCAATATCTTGAAGTTAGTTGAATTACAGTTTCATCCATATAATTTAAGTAAGCAAGGTCCAGTTCTCAGAATTATGTAAAGTATTGAGTTGTCTTCATATTGAAAAAGAAAAACTTCAACTGGGCCATGGTAGGGAGGAGTGAAGGGCTCTCTTCCCCACAGGCACTCTGTGCTGGGGAGTCTGTGGTCCCCCTCTGGTTGGAATCATACCTTGGTTCTGCCCTCCCCTACTACCTGCACCCAATCAATGGCCACGTCTTAGGAGTCTCCGTTCGGAAGATCTCTCGCATCCATTTCTATTTTTGCACTTTTCCCCTGTCTCTTCCTAGTGTAGACCACCCCACCCACCATCGTTCCACAAGGTTACTACCACAGTTTTCTCCATCTTTACACAACTGTGCTCTAAGACCCCTGGTTGGCCTCCCTATAGTCTCAAGATAAAAGCCAGACTGCATTCCATTGGGAAGGATCTCAGGTTTTTTTTTTTTTTGCTCTACTGGGGATTGAACTCAGGGGCATTCTACCTTCAAGCTACACCCCCCAGTCCTATTTTTTATTTTAATTTGAAACTGGGTCTCATTAAGTTGTGGAGTGCCTCACTAGGCAGCTGAGGTTAGCCACGAACTGGGATCCTCCAGTCTCAGCCTCCACGCCCAGCTTATAGTAACTATTGATAGCATGACCTTGGAAGGGCATATGGGCTCTCTGTGCTTCAATTATCTTACATGATAATTTGGGATAGTCACCACCATAGAGTTGTATCAAATGAAATAAGGCATTTAAAAGTGTACACACTAGAACATGACACAATATTTATAAAATACTAGTTAAATAAAGTCCCATGTGAGCAACATGATGTTTTTCATCCATCCCGGGATTTTTGTAAAGAGGTGTTCCCATGGTGGCATGTGCCAATCTTATGAAATGTTAGCTAAAATGATTGTACAAGGAGACATAGAAGATTTGAATGTCATTCACGCCTCTGCCAACAGTAATATTTAAATTACCACAAAATATATTCAATACAAATTTATAGTACTTGTAAATTAAATTCACAAATTTCATAAATATTGAAATAATACTTTTTCTTGGAATTTTGTGCTCTTGCTTATGTTTCTTATAGTGGTTTGAATGACATGTTTGTTGAATTGAAATGTATACAGTCAGCCCTCTGTCTCTGTGGATTCCTCATCCAAGGTTTCAAACTCACTGTGGGTTGCAAATATTCAAAAAACAAATAGTATCTGGGCTGAACATGTATAGTCTTTTTTTCTTGTCATTATTCCCTAGACAATTCAGTATAATAACCATTTACATGGCATTTGCATTGCATTGGGTATTTTAAGTTAGCTAAAGATGGTTTGAAGTATGCAGGGGGATGTGCATAGATTGTAGACCATTTTATATAAGGACTTGAGTGTCCTCAGATTTCAGTACCTGGAGGGGGGAGCCAGGGACCATCCTCGCATGGATCCCCAGAGATAACTATATAGCATAGATGAGAACATTGCCATTGATACTCTTGGCTTGAAAACCTCTCTACATATATAGAGTTAAACACATGCACGCGCGTGCGCACACACACACACACACACACACTTACATGTCTCAAAGGAAAATCTGCCTCTTTTCTTAGTGAATCCATCCACTTTAACAGGATGGGAAGAGAGACTGTCAGAATGTAGAACACCAGGATCCCAGAACCCCTAGAAAGTTCTGAGTATCTTATTACTCACAAGACTCATCTCTGGGTTTGAGGATGAGGATGCAGAGACTCAGAGACTACATACAACTCCCCACAGCCTCAGAACCACTCACCACCCTCAGCCCAGATGAAGCTCAGACTTGAATTCTATACTTGAATTCTATTCTGCCTCCAAAGTACAATGAACTTCACTCCTCAGCATTTCCTTTAAACTTGCAATGTAAATGTGACTTTTCCCATGATCATCTTTTTTTTTCCTTTTAAAAGGATGATTTGCACTGAAGAGTAATAAAAAAAAAAGATTGAGGTTTCTAAAACATAGCCTCTGAGGTCATGCTAATTTTATGTATTAAAATAAAATATTTTGTTTTCTCATTCTTAAAATATGAAAGTTTTGAATAGCCATCAGGATATTTAAGTTAAAATCAAATCACAACTTTCAGGACATTATGAATCAGGGGAACACAAGATTATGTAAATGCCTCTTAAATCATCTTCATTGGTGGCAACTAAAAACAATGCCTGGATGGTTTCCTTGTGAGAGATAACCTTGCTGTACCTCATAAAAGATACTTGGGCTGGACACAGTGGCGCCCACCTGTAATACCACTATTTGGGAGGTTGAGACAGGAGAATCACAAATTCAAGACCAGCCTTATCAGCAATATAGTGAGACTCTCAGCAACCTAGCAAGATCCTGTTTCAAAAAAAGGGGGGGGGGTATAGTCAGAGGCAGAATGCCACTGGGTTCAATCCTCAGCATTAAAAAAAAAAGATACTTTGATATTAGTAAGCATCTAATTCTGGGGGTGGGGGACAATGGATAATTCATATTTAAGGTAACATTTTAAATAATATTTAAGAAATGTGTTTTAAATATTTTACACATATTTAAAATAACATATGTTATAAAATTAATTTTGTAATCACTGAAGCAAAAATAAAATCAATCATAGTGTTGCTATAGTGACCACCAGTAATTTAGAACTGTGCCTTTTTTCTGTGTTGGCTACTCCATTATCAGTAAGTAGCCAGTATTTAAAGGAGTAATTATACAGTAACTATTGCATGCTAAAGATGTGATTCTACATTGTGTCTGCTCGTAGATCACTTTCACATCCACAAAACCTGTGTACACAACACCTTCCTGAAGGGATAGTGAAATTATGTCTCAAACAGCTCAAGAAAGAGTATTATTTAAAAATAAACTGTGGGAAAGGACAGTTATATTTTTCTGTGTGGCTTGTGCTGCCTTCAAAAAATAATAGCTCTCTCTGTCTCTCTCTCTCTCTCTCTCATCACATGAGTAACAATTAATAGAAAATACTGAAAAATACGAGAAGCAAAAAACACCAGGAATCCAACACTTTTCCCTCCCCTTAGGATAGCTCCTGGGAAGATTTTGTTCCATGCGTTCCAATGCTTTTTCCTTACAAAAGTGGACTGCAACTGCATAAGCTGTTCTGTACTTTGCTTTTTTTCCCCATGCAATGATTTCTATGTAAATAAATCTATGTCCACAGCATCTTTCTCAATGATCCGCCTCCATGATGTAAGCACATCACAGTCTTTTTCAGTGTCCCTATTGTGTCTTGAGGGGTTCTCATAGTCTAAGGTACTTATGCCATATATTTCCATTCTTGTTTTGAAAATGTTGATGAGTAAAATGAAGGTGAGTATTCTCCCTGCCAACGCACAATGGTCTGAGCACCTTGGAGAGCAGCAGAAGGGGTCCTGGCTGTGCCCAGCATCCATCCTCTTTGCACCGGTCACTAAGCATTGCTCAAGGACAGGTGGAACCAGTTTTGCAAATCCACCTCCAGACTATTCTCCTGTTCGGGAAACTGAATTCATCTCCTGACAGTTTGTATTCCGCACACCAAGGTCTCAAGTACGCTTCAAAGCCTACAGGATAAAGAGGAGAAAAAAAGGGACTACTATAACCTTATATCTGAGCTGGCTTTTCATCAGGAATACAGACTGGCCACATTTACTAAGTGTTATTGGTGGAGAAGTGATTGCAATTAAGGGCCTGAAAATTTTCTCTCATCATTTAGAAACAAGAAAGAATAGTCAGAAAAATCAAGCGATCAGCTATTTTAAGTGCAGATGGCAATCGTTCCAAACATTGGGGTCATGAAAGTAGTGATTTAATTTCAAGTATTTAATACATAAATTCCTTCTCCATGTTAACACAATTCAACTCCTAAATCAAACATAATACAGATGCCCTTCATTAACCATTGAGGATTGGTTCTAGGTGCCCCTGCACACACCAAAATCCAAGGGTGCTCAAGCCCCTTACATAAAATGGTGTATGATTTATATTTAACTGACACATCCTCCCACATACTCTGAACCCTCTCTACGCTGCTTAGAAAACCTAGAACAATGCAAGTGCTATGTAAATGATTGCTTTATTATATTGTTTAAGGAAGAGTAACCAGAAAACAAAGTCTACACATGCTCAGTACATAGGCAATTTTTTTTTTCTAGTGTTTTCAATCCAAAGTTGGTTGAATCTTTGAATGTAGAACCCATGGATACAGAGGACCAGCTGTATGTCGTGGGAAAATGTGCATGACAACCATGCATGCTTTTCCACGCTTTATTTTAAAATAAAGAGCAGTGCGCACTTGCTAAATAGGAGAAAGACCATAGAGAGGATTATCACGTAACCGACTTCCATTCATCAACTTGCCGGAACGGTCTATGCCAGGGAATCTCAGAGTGTAGCCCCTGACCAGCAGCCCCAGCACCAAGTGGCAACTTGTTATCTAGCTGTAAGTGCTTGGGTTCCACCCCACTTCTTCTGTATCAGATCATGGAGCCCAGCGATTTGAGTTCTATGACGCTCTTAGGGGTGACTTGCCTCTATTCTTTACATTCAGTCTGCAAACATATTGGGCCATACCTACAATAAGCGGCACTTTGCTAACTAAAAGACAACTTTCCAGCATGCCCACCTACCTCTATCCCCAAGGACTGAGTGAATATTTGCCAAAAGTCAGTTTTCCCCAACACCTACCAATGCAATTTGTACTGGTTATTATATTTAATTTTGAATGGCTTTAAAAAAAAAAAGAATAGGCGAGTTTGCACAAAATCTTCAAAGGATTCTACACTCACATAATTTTATGCATGTCCAAATTTCATCCCTAATTTAAGAGGACTAAAACTGTAATTATAGATAATGTATTATGGATGTGCTTCGTGTATGAATTTTAATCATGTACTGATGTCACATCAAAGTATTTTCAAATGAAACTATATGTAAATGTTTTAAGTTAAAATAAAATACTTGGAGTATATATGCATTGTTTTTAAGACTCCCTGGTTGATGATTAATTGATAGGAGAAAACCAAGATGTTTTTCTTTCTTTTACTCCCAAGTACTCAGTACAGCACAGAATACTTTACCACTCTGGCTGACTATTAATTGATAAGAAAAACCAAGATGTTTTTCTTTCTCTTACTCCCAAATACTCAATACAACACAGAACACTTTGCCACTAGTCACCAAAATGTGATCCCATTTCTCCCCCTCAGTAATGAAGCAATTCTCCAGTGGGCACCAGCGGAGCGTCCTCCAGTTCCATTCAATTCTGACGCCATCTACCTGCATGTAGTGTCAGATCCCACAGATTGTGAGTTCAGTCGCACAAGACTGGCCCCTACTTCCAGTGCCAATCACAGTAGAAGGTGGTCACCTATACCTCTGACCTACTGGCTATGAACTGCAGTTTCCATGACCCCTCCGTGGACTTGATTAATTGAATGGGATGGCTCACACTTTTCTTACATTAACCCATTTATTATACAGGATACTACAAAGATACAGATGCAAAAGAATACCCAAATAGAAGAGATGCACAGAACACACAGGTGTGGGAGGAGAAGTCCCAAACACAGGAGCTTCTGTCCCTGAGGAATTTGGGTGGGCCCCTCTTCCAACACAACCAGAAACCTCTCTGAACCCCACAGTTTGGTGATTTTTATGGAGGCCTCATTATATAGGTATGTTGGATCATAAGCTCCATTTCCAGCCCCTCTGCCTTCTCCAAAGACTGAGGGTGGATCTCAAAGATACAAGCTTCTGAGCACAGCTTGGTCTTTCTGGTGACAAACCCCCTTCCAGGGACCCACCAGGGGGTCTCCTCATTAGCACAAAAGACGATCCTATCACCCACAAAATTCCAAGGGACTAGGAGCTCTGGGCCAGGAGCTAGGGCAGAGACCAATATGTATATTTCTTATTATTTTACAACTACTTTTTTTATTAACAAATAAATTTCCCAGACCCTGTTGTAACTATTGTATTTTAAGGAAATTTTATAATACAATCCTTAATATATTGATTATAATAAATTTAATACTTTTTAAAATTAGTTCTGTCTCACGTGCCATTGTCACAAAACCACTAAAGATATCTTATAAACCAGTTCAGGGGATTTGCAATTCTAACAAAGTTAGAAGATGCTACTATTGTTTATGTGTTTAGAAGTCTGGGTTATTTTCAGTTTATCAACATTATAAATTATTGTAAATGATTCCATCTTTAACATAAAAAGACTAGCTTATTAAGTTCATCTTAGATTTCATCTCATAAGGTAAATAAAATGGAAAATTTTATTCTGTATCTTGTGTCTACCATCACAGAGAATCAGACAATGCCAGGGAATTACCACTCCCACAAAAATATTGTGACTTGGAGTGATGGCTTAATTAGCCCAGAAGATTTGGAACCATTTGTTCCAAGGAGGGACTGTTTATTCCTTTGTCCTTCTAAACTTGTGAAAAATCTGTGCAGCCTGAATGCTGGAAACAGTAAACACAAACAAATAAGCCATCACCAGTTGCAGCTGAGCTACAGAAATTCGCCTGGACCCGAGTCTGCAGTTCAATGCGAACAATGGGGGCCTGCCCGCAGTTGCCAGAAAGACAACCATCTCCGCTATAACACGATGTACAGCAAAGGATGTCCTTGGAAGGTGGCTTTGAACTGCAGGCTTGGTTAAAGTATTGCATTTCACGGTCCTTGGCAATTTCACATCTCTCAGCCTAAGTAAAGCCTGCTATTTCCAGTAGTCAAGGAGCATTTCGGTGTTTGCATAAACAGCACACCCTCAGACAAGAACAGGAAGAAGAGGAGGGAAAGCTTAGGCTTTTAGTGGGGACACTGGGACCCCAGGAGGTTCCTCTGGAAACTTCTGGCCATCTGCCAGCATAAAGCTCTCCCACAGGTGACTGCTAATGAACTGTTTCTCCTCTGTTCTTCGAATCACCTCCATATGATTGAATATTTTTCAATACATTTTTTTCTCCTTTTGAGTTGAAACTTTCAGAACGATTTTGGTTACCAACTCTTCACTTCAAGTTCTAGTCTTCTTGAGATAATTTAGTTTGTTATCATATTGTTAAATTACCCATAAAGTATGCCCTTTTATTTTCAGAGTCCATATTTGCACCTCTATAACAGATTCCCTGACAGTCTTACTCACTTATTTACCTTATTCACTTAGGTAATTAGATAGTTATGGATAGACTATAAATGTAAGTATCTCAAGTTTCATTGCTCAACCCTGTTTCTTCTCATCTTCCTCTTGCCCTATCTTTTTTTTTTTTTTTTTTTTTTTTTTTTTTTTTTGGTACTGGGGATGGAACCCAGGGGGCATTCTATCTCCGAGATACAACCCCAGCCCTATTTTTTTATTCTTTATTTTGAAACAGGGTCTCACTAAGTTGTGGAGGGCCTCACTAGGGAGCTGAGGCTGGCCAGTCTCAGCCTCCCAAATGCTGGGATTACAAGCGTGCACCACCACGCCCGGCCCCTCTTGCCCTATCTTAATGTCTACGAGGGTTAGTTTGTGATTTGGTTAGAGTATTTCCTTGAGCAAATCCCTCACTTGGGGACACTTAGTAGTATAATCTCTGAGTTCTTGCACACTCTCAAATTTTTTCTTTCCCCTGTGAGATAGGATATCATGGCTGGGTATAAGATTGTGACTAGAAGTTTTTTGTTTGTTTGTTTTTTGCGGTACTGGGGAAGGAACTCTGGAACCCAGGGGCATTCTACTTCAGAGCTACACCCCCAGTCCTATTTTTTTATTCTTTGTTTTAAAACAGAGTCTCACTAAGTAGCTGAGGCTAGCCACGAACCCGGATCCTCCGGTCTCAGCCTCCCAAGTACTGGGATTACAAGTGTGTGCCACCATGCCCGACTTAGAAGTTCTTTTCTCTTAGATGTCTACAGATTCAATTCTACTAGCATCTGTTATTACATATGAGAAGTCCAATGCCAGTCTTATTCTTTTTGGGGAGAAGTGATTTGTTCTTTATGCCTGAAGATTGTATGATTTTCTCTTTCTTTTTTGAATTCAGGAACTTGATTGGAATTTGCCTAGATGCAAGTCTTTTCTCATCAATGGAGTCTGGTAGTCAGTATGCCCTTTCAATCGACAACCCAGCCATATCCAACTTTCATTATTTCTTTTCATTATTTCTCTCTACTGCTTTTGAAGCTCTACTATAGAATTAGACTTATAGAACTAGTTTCAAGTGTCTCATCATCTGTCTTGATTCACTTTCTTTTCTCTATTCATTGAGTTTTGGGGTTTTTTTGTTTGTTTGCTTGTTTTGTTTTGGCCCTTGTTCCTCCAGGTTATGTTTTGTGGTACTGGGGGTTGAACCCAAGGGCATTCTACCTCTGAACTACATCCCCCAGCCCTACTTATTTTTTATTTTGAAACAGGGTCTCACTAAGTTGCTAAGGACCTTGCTAAGTTTTTGAGGCTGGCCTTGGACCTGTGATCCTCCTGTCTCAGCCTTCCAAGTACTGGAATTACAGGTGTAATCCATCACACCTGGTTCATTCAGGCTCTAACAGTAAACATCTGTCCTTTTTCATCTTTAAAATTGCTTAATTGGCAAATTATGTTTTCACCCTCAGACATTTTTTTTTCTGCATTGTCAATGACTCTTCTTATTTGATCACCCCCATGTGTGTGCACGCCTGCTCATGTGCGCACACACACACACACACACACACACACACACACACACACAAATTATTGTTAGTCTACTCTAGCAGCTTCATTTCCTGGGGTTTATATCCTATTTGTTACAACTTATCCTGATTTTGACAGCTGAACTTCCTTAGGTAAGATTCATTGTTGAATATTTGATTGGGGTATCCAGGAAAAATTATTTAAATATCATAAAAGGCCACCAGTCAGGGAGAGGGAGCCAAATAAGTTTCCAATCCAAGTAGTTACCATGTAGAACAAGCCTACTTTTCCCTGCCGATACACAGGGGGCCTTCCTTCCTGATAGGAGTCTCCATGTACTTTACCAATCCCACAGACACAGAAGACTTAATTGGCTCCTTCAGCTTCTTCGAGCCTCCATGGAAGCCCAGTAGCCAGATATATTCCTCAGGGTGAGGAGTAAATTTCCTCAGGGCTCTTTTTATCTCAGAATACTGCAATCTTGTCAATGTTCAGCACTGTCATATTGACTCTCTAAGACTGCCCTCTGGGGCTACCATGCAGCTGGTTGTCTCTGTAGGAGTCCAACTAAACCTGAGACTTGCCTCCTTCTGGCTTCCTATAGACCTCAAACATTATTTGTTTGGCTCAGAAGATCCATGTGAATTGGACTTGGGAGCAAGCAAGAAGAGACAGCCACACTCAGATGGCTAAGTACTGAAAATACCTCTGCATGCTCTGAGAGGGCTTAGAAGTATTTTTCTCTTCACTGCTTAAAAGACAGAACCTCTCACTCCCAAATGTATTTTAGGTTTTCCCCTATGTTCGTTCAGTGTTTATTAAAATGATCATGTTGCTTTTGTCCTCCAACCTATTAATGGCTTAAATTATGTTGCATCTTTGCCAGTATAAAACGCCACTGCCACTCCTGAAATAAATGCCCAACTGAGTCACTCTGTCATTTGGGATGTGTAATGGATTGGAAATAGACTGTCCCCTGGCCCTCATGGAAACAAGGTAGCAGTGATGGATGTGGGGCTTGGTTGTAATCTTAGCAGTGCATAAATCCACTGTAATGGATTATCTGGGTGGTGGCCTGAGCTGGTAGAGTGTGGCTGGAGAAGTTGGGTCCCTGGGGGTGCAGCCTTTGGGATTATCTATGGTCTCTTCCCTTCACTTGCTCCTTTGCTTCCATCTTCTGTGATGTGAGAGTGAAGTCTTGTGTTCTCCCTCTCTCTCTCTCCACTTTCTGCCACCATACCCTGAGATCTGTCATCCCTAGCTTCACATGGACTGAACCCCAAGTCCCCAAAGAAGCCATGAGCAAATAAATCTTTCTTCCTCTAAGTTGTATGGTCAGTTCTTTAGATTATAGCAGTGAGAATGCTAAGACAGGATGCTTTCACCTAAAACTATTAAAAAACCCAACTCACACAAATCTAAGCTGTAAAGAGGTGTATAGGTGTATATAACTAGAACACAAAAAATAAGGCAGTCTCGTGGCCAGTTGATCCAGTTCCCAACAGGCACCCAGGGCCCAGGTTTTACTGTCTCTCAGCTCTTCTACCTGCAACATCAGCTTCATTCTAAGGTGGATACTCCTTGTGATCATAAGATGGTTCTCAGTAGTGTTACGGTTTAGACTTTGAATGCCTTCCACAAAGCTCATGTGTTGAAAGCATGGTCCCTGGTGCAGTAAACTTCAGAGGTGGGGATTTAGGGCAATGGTTGGATCATCGGAGCTCTGACATCATCGAGGGATGCATCCATCTGAGAGCTGGGTGAAGTAAGGGACAGTGGGACCTAGTTGGAGGAAGTGGGTCAGTGGGGAGAAGGAAAGGTTTATCCTCTCCTCTCTGCCCCTCTTCTTTCTCTTCTCCTTCTCCTTTTTCCTCCTCCTCTTCTTCTTCTTCCTTCTCCTCTGTCTCCCTCCCTCTGTCTCCCTCCCTCCCGGCTGCCATGAGCTGAGCAACTCTCCTCCTCCACACCCAAAGCAATGGGGTCAGTCTATCATGGACTGAGACCTCAAAAACAGTGAGCCCCAAATAAACTTTCCCTCCTCTGAGTTGTTTTGGTCACCACGATGAAAAGCTGGCTAATACAAGTAGCAATTGGGGCTATATGCTTCTCCTCTTATATCCAGCAGAAGAGTCATTTTGGGAAGCTTTTCCACAAAAGCAAAGAGAAAATTTCCCGAGGCCCCAAAAGTGTCTCCTTGCATAGTGTATGCCTAACTGGGCCTTTGCCATTTCCTAAACCAGTCAAAGTCAAAGGAGTGGGAGTTAGCCTTCAGCCAACAAACGTCCTTTGGAGTAGGATAAGATGGCTTTACCTGAGACAAGTTGGGAAGGGATGGATACTTGAATAAAATTTGGGTTCCGAACAGAATGAGAAGGGCAAACAGATGTTGTATATGTGAGCAGCAATGTAAACAGTCGCAAGGTGTTATTATTTTAACATAATGCCCCTGGGTGCATTTTTCTAATACTTTAATTGAATCTTGCATCATTGGTAAGTGCGTTTCTTCGTTATATAAGAATATCTTAGGAATTTTCTACCAGAGATCTAAAAGTATGAAGCCTATCTTCCTCTCAGTCAGCTAGATTTGGTTCTGATTGTCTTTTGATATTGTTCCTTCTGATTATTTGTCATCAAGGGATTTGAATAATTTGCATGCAACTATGCTGAATTTGCAACGGCTACACTGATGAGCTTTGGATTATCCTTTCAGTTCTACCAAAATAGAATTCATTTCTGCTTCCAGTCTTTGGTCAGTTTATTGTAATATCAAATCCCATTTTTACATATTTCATCTTTAATTTTTTTTTTTTTTTTTTTTTTG
>PVLC010000424.1:6715-216740 GCA_004027655.1 Graphiurus murinus | reverse complement strand
GAATATTTCACCCAACTACAGCTGAATTCACATTTTTCTCAGCAGCCCATGGAACCTTCTCCAAAATAGACCACATTCTGGGCCACAAAGAGAGCACTGGCAAATTCAAAAAATGTAACATAATCCCCTGCATCTTTTCAGACCACAATGGAGTGAAACTAGAAATCAACTCTAAGAAGACCCAGAGTAACCATGTAAAAACATGGAAACTGAACACCACATTGCTGAACGAGGAATGGGTCATAGAAGAAGAAAGGGGGGGAAATTAAAAAATTCCTAGAAACCAATGAAAACAGAGACACAACATATCAAAATCTCTGGGACACCTTAAGGCAGTACTAAGAGGAAAATTTATAGCACTGAGTGCCCACATAAGACGAACGGAAACTCACCAAATAAATAACCTAATGACACAGCCCCAAGCCCTTGAAAAACAAGAACAGTCCCAAAGCCAGTAGAAGACAGGAAATTATGAAAATCAGAGCAGAAATTAATGAAACAGAGAATTAAAAAACAATACAGAAGAACAACAAATCCAAAAGCTGGTTTCTAGAAAAAATAAACAAGATAGATAAACCATTGGCCAACCTAACCAAAAGAAAGAGAGAATCACCCAAATTACCAAAATAAGAGATGAAAAAGGCAATATTACCACTGAGTGCAGAAATACAGAGGATCATCAGAAACTATTTTGAAAAACTATACTCCAACAAAATGGAAAATCTGGAAGAAATTGACAATTTTTTAGATACATACAACCCTCCTAAATTGAGTCAAGAAGATATAGAAAACTTAAATCAACCAATAAAAATCAAAGAAATAGAAACAGCAATAAAAAGTTTACCATCAAACAAAAGCCGAGGGCCAGATGGCTTTCCAAGTGAATTTTATAAAACATTTATGGAAGAGCTAATCCCAATACTCCTCAAACTATTCCGTGAAATTGAAAGAAATGGGACCCTCCCAAACACTATGAAGCCAATATCACATTAATACCAAAGCCAAATAAAGACAGCTCAAGAAAAGAAAACTATAGGCCTATATCACTGATGAACCTAGGTGCAAAACTGCTAAACAAAATACTAGCAATGCACATTCAAAACCACATCAAGAAAATTATCCACCATGACCAAGTCAGGTTCATCCCAAGAATGCAAGGCTGGTTTAACATACGAAAAACAATCCATGTAATTCACCACATAAACAAACTCAAAGACAAAAATCACATGATCATCTCAATTGATGCTGAAAAAGCATTTGACAAGATCCAACACCCATTCATGCTAAAAGTACTGCAGAGAATCGGAATAGAATGAACATACCTCAAAATCATAGAGGCAATATACAATAGACCTACAGCCAATATCATATTAAATGAAGAAAAACTGCACGAGTTCTCACTAAAAACAGGAACAAGACAAGGATGTCCATTATCACCTCTTCTGTTCAACATAGTACTTGAGACTCTAGCCAGAGTAATAAGGCAAGAGAAAGAAATCAAAGGGGTAAAAATAGGGAAAGAAGAACTAAAACTATCCCTCGTTGCAGATGACATGATATTATACCTAGAAGACCCAACAAAGTCAGGCAAAAAACTTATAGAACTGATCAACAAATTCAGCAAAGTGTCTGGATACAAAATCAATCTTAAAAAATTGGAAGCTTTCCTCTACACCAACCATAAAACCACTGAAAAAGAAATCCAGAATACAATTCCACTCACAATAGCATCCTGAAAAATAAAATACTTAGGGATAAACCTAACCAAAGAGGTAAAAGACCTCTATAAGGAAAATTACAAAAAGCTGAAGAAAGAAATTGACGAAGACCTTAGAAAATGGAAAAATCTACCATGCTCTTGGATAGACAGAATAAATATCATCAAAATGGCCATCCTCCCAAAAGTAATCTACAAATTCAATGCAATACCCATGAAATTACCAAGGTCACTCCTCACAGACATAGAAAAATCAGTCCTTAAATTCATTTGGAACAACAAAAGCCTAGGATAGCCAAAGTAGTTCTTAGTAACAAGAACCATGCAGGAGGTATCACAATACCTGACTTCAAACTTTACTACAAAGCCACAGTAATAAAAACAGCATGGTATTGGCACAGAAACAGACACACAGACCAATGGAGCAGAATAGAAGATCCAGAAACAGACCCACGTGCTTACAGTCAACTGGTTTTTGACAAAGGAGCCAAAAACATACACTGGAAAAAAAGATAGCCTCTTTAACAAATGGTGTTGGCAAAACTGGTTAACCATATGCAGGAAAATGGAAATAAACCCCACTTTCTCACCCTGCACAAGAGTCAATTCCAGGTGGATCAGAGACCTGGAAGTCAGACCAGAGACCTTGCAGCTACTTGAAGAGGGCATAGGCCCAACACTTCAACACATAGGCAGAGGTCAAAACTTTCTCAACAGGACCTCAAAAGCACAAGCAACTCAAAGGAAGATCAATATGTGGGATTACATTAAACTAAAGGGCTTCTGTGCAGCAAAGGAAACTATCAAGAACATCAACAGAGAACCCACAGAGTGGGAGAAAATCTTTGCCAGATACTCATCTGACAGAGGACACATATCTAGGATATAGAGAGAACTCAAGAAACTCACAGCTAAGAAAACAAATAACACAATCAAAAAATGGGAAAAGGATCTAAACAGACACTTCACAAAAGAAGAAATACAAATGGCCAATAAATGTATGAGGAAATGTTCAACATCATTAGCAATCAGAGATGCAAATCAAAACTACCTTGAGATTACACCTAACTCCAATCAGAATGGCAACTATCAAGAAAACAAACAACAATAAATGCTGGCGAGGGTGTGGAGAAGTGGGAACCCTAATACATTGTTGGTGGTATTGCAAATTAGTGCAACCACTTTGGAAAACAGTATGGAGGATCCTTAGACAAATGGCAATGATCCTACCATATGATCCAGCAATACCTCTACTGGGTATCTACCCAAAAGAAAGGAAACCAAACTATCAGACCAAAGCATGTGTATCTATGTTTATAGCTGCACAGTTTACAATTGCCAAACTATGGAACCAGCCAAGATGTCCATCAAAAGATGACTGGATTACAAAACTTGGGATATGTACACAATGGAATTTTACTCAGCCTTAAAGAAGAACAAAATCTTGTTATTTGCAAGGAAATGGAAGGAACTGGAAAACATTATGTTAAGTGAGATTAGTCACAAAAAGTTAAAAATAGAATGCTTTCCCTAATATGTGGAAACTAGGGAGAAAATGGGACATAAGAGGGACTCCAGATGAAGGAGAATTCTTAGGTGAACAAAGAATTTGATTTAAGGGAAGGTGATGGGGGGAGGGGGCACCCTAATGAGCATGATGTACTTACAAGATCACATCAAAGTCAATCACTAAACTGACCTTGAGAAGGCGAGAGAAGGAGGGAGGGGGGTGGAAATTGGGGAAGGGTTAATGAGAAATGTGTGCATGGATGACTTTACCTATACTAGCTTGTACCCAACAAAGATGTGTGATTAACCCTGTTGTACCCAAGAAATGTATAAAAATCCATGCTAAAAATAAATAAATAAATAAAAGGAAAAAAAACGATGATAGAAATTTTAATCATTTTCTCCCCAGAGACATCAAACCTGGAAAAAAACAAAAACAAATCTCTAGATGCTATAACCTGTCCAAATGAATTTGATACATTTTTCAAAAAATATTTCCTTTGAAATATTGCTTATGTAAGTATAAACTATTATGAGCCATGCAAACCAGCAGCTCATGTAATTATATACACAACTCACATTTTTGCTTCAGTCACTTTTGCTTGGTTTTCTCAGTGCCATTTCAAGGAATCACCAGGTAACAATTTGTTCGCAAAACAAATATTTAGATTCATAGCTAATAACTAACTTCTTTGAGTATGCAGAAATGAATGAGTGCCTCCGGTCTATTTTGTAATATCTGTATCTATATCTATATATATTCATCATTTAAACTAAAAATATTCACACTGGTGTGTTTGAAAAAAACAACAGAGCAAACTTGAAGCAGACATTAAATGAAATTTCAAAAAGGGAAAAAGAATGGATAATCCATTTGATTTATTTCATAACAATAACCTTTAACTTCTGAAAATAACATAGAAAGACAACAGTCATATTCGGGTAGACCTGCAAAATGATTTTAATTTTTACTCAAAATATATGAGATGTATCATTCACTGTTATCTTAAAATTGAAAAACAGAGACAACTGTTCAGAAAGGAAGAGACACAGAAACTATTATATTTTGTAAGTTCATATTTTAAAATTCAGGTAAGGTAGGTAAAAACTACAGACACTTTCCCATCCTCCAACATTGCTGAACATATTAATTTCCATATGCCTTTTTGTTTCATAAAAATATAATTTATTAGAAATAATAGTTAAAACTAGTTTTTCTTCCTAAATAACATGATTTTCTGCTTTAAAGGAAAGTTCCCTAATAGTGACACCTATTTATAAACTGCCCTGCAGTTTGACTTTTTTAATTCCAATTTAATAAATATACCACCTACCATGGTAAACTATTATATGCCCAACAAATATAAGTGGTCAGTATTTTACAATTAAGTCACTGCATTTAGCACGTTACTGTTCTATGACTGGAAAAACTGAAGGAAGGGCCTTTATACATAGACACAATTTTAAGTGTTTCAGAAAGAAAAAAAAAAAAACACTTAAAAATAGGGTGGAGGGAAAGAATTTCTAGGAATAAAGCTCAGCTACATAAAGTAATGTGTAATGTCAAGATTCACAAAACCTAATACAATTCAAAAGAAACTGATGAACCACCTATAACATGAATAAGATAGTATTATCTGCCTTAGAAAGTCTTCACTTTTGTAGCTGATCTTTATATGGAAACAAAAATAGAGGGCTTTTTCATTTTCACAGGTACAGGGAGAAGACCAATGCTTTATTTTTAAAAATGATTATTTTGTTCTTCTTTATTGTTGAATAGAATTCCATTGTTTGTGTCTTCCATAAATTTTGTAATCCATTCATCTGTTGATGGATACTTAGGTTGGTTTAACTGTGTACATATGTGAATATACCAATGTTGATCTCAGTACTCAGTATTGGGAAGGGGGAAATGGGGAAGTAAGGGGAGTCACTAAGTACTGTGCATATGTATGTCACTGTCAACATGATTTACATTGTGATGGGAAACAATAATGCACCAATGAAAGCACATTATATTTTAAAAAAAAAAGATAGAATGGAATGTGAACTGGTAGCCCATAAATGTGTACTAGAATTAAACTACTACTCTTTCAAAATGGCCATATATTATGCACTTCTGGCTTATTCTGACAGTGCAGAGAAAGACATTACAACTTCCCATAAAAAATAACACACACAAAAAAATCAAACAACATCAAAAAGACCCTGTGAAAATGAATTTTGTTCGTACCAAAAATGGAGTCAAGAACTCTAAAAAATTGCTTGTATACAGCAACAGTGTAAAGGATATCCACACCAGGAACAGACATATGGTTTCCAACACAGTGAAAGTTTCCTCTTAGCAGACACTGATAAACAACTTGTGTGTAGTGAAGGTGTGCTGTGGCTGGTTCACTAACACCATAAGTAAGAACAGCCAGGACCATTACTCACTTCGGTTAGCTGAATATTACACCGGGAAAATACTCAGACACTTGGCTCTTTCCTTAAAAAGCAGTTTCTGCTTAATAAGTTCTGACCCCTAGTGAACTAGAATGAACCTTAGCTCGCCTCCTTGGGTGGTGGGACATTTGCTAACTTCTAGCTTCTTATTAAAAACCTCAGTGCTGTCAGGCAGCCACTAAAATAAATCCTCCCCCTTTTCAACTCACTTCGCTTTCTTAAGGTAGACCCTATGTAAACCTAAAACCATATGGTAACTTAATATACCAGGCTTCTCAAAGTGCAAAATATGTTACAGATATTTTCATAGGCTTCATTTAAACACAGCACTTTATACAATACAGTACAGTTTGAGATTTTTGCTCATAAATTACCTCACTTAAGAGTCAAATACTTTAAAAGGGTTAATCATTTAAAATAATCTAATGCCTTCTTATACAAGTTAATACAATGAACTTTACAAGCTTTGTTCAGAACAAAATAAAGTTAATCTTACACTTAATCACATATATACATATCGTAAAATGCTCTTTAAATGCTTAAGTATAGACACATTTTTTAAATATAGACCAATCTGCCTATGGATTGATGAGTTACAATTTGGTTTCTGGTTTGCACACATTGTACACAATATTAAAAAAATAATTTGTGAGACAATTCATTTTACTTCTTTCTGCAAAATCTCTTCACCCTGTAACTGTTTAGGAAGGGTTCTTGACCGCTGTAGAACCACACTAAGTTCTTCAATTACATTTGATGGCAACTTATGATCAGGGTCCAAAGTAGCTTTGTTACTGGGGACTTTGTCCTCAGTCTTCCTTAACGTCTTTAGGCCTCTGAGGCCTTTCTGTTGCCCCTGCAAGACCTCAGGCTCTGTGTCCTCCAAGCAGTTGAAACTCCGGTGTTTCCTGGTGCGATTTCGAAGCTTATCTTCCTTGTGCTCCAGGCACTGGGCCACGATGGAGGCCCTGTCCTTCAAGCTGGGGTCCATGAATTCCCTCTCACGCCTTTCACTGAGACGCAGCCTTTCAAGTTCTGCTCTTGCACTCTAAAAATAAAATAAAATGTCTCACAGGAAAGCAAGATTTGGCACAATGGATATTTAAAAAAATACATTCCACCTAACAGTTGATGCTTCCTATACAAGAGCTTATTTCTGTGATGTAGGTTCTAATTTTACTTTGACACAAGTAGCATGTCTGAATTTATATAACAGTATTGGAGCTAAAGAAAAACTCAAAATGTAGATTGTGGAAATGCATTTTAACATAGATTTAGCATACCACTTCAAAGATATCAAGTTAGTTATTCAAATCAACTCTAGCTTCAAACTTGACTCTTGCAACTCATTTCTGATTGCCTGTGACACCTGTGCAAACATTCTTAGTTCCTAGAGTGTTATATTCACTGCTTCAAGGGAAAAAAGGGTGTGCTGGCCCAAGTGAGCCAGGGAAGTGGTTAGTGCTACAGCCCCATTTTGGATATATACAATACATACCAGCATATTAGAGATGCTGAGAAATATCATGACAGAGAAAGATATTTAACTTATTTTTCCTGTTTTAATCTCTTCCCAGCATATTTGATTAGCAAAACCTCTCCCCATATTTAATGCCTATTAGGACTTCCTGGGTATATTTTCAAAAATACTGAAATATGTGTGTTAATATCCACTTTTGTATCAGTGTGTTAAAGTGCCACATGTACACTGCAGCAGGACACTAGGACACCTCCAATGGGGCAAAGGTGGACTTTTAAAACTAGCATCAGGGCTCCTTATAGCTGGGCAATCAATACTTGGTGTATAGAATTTTCCTAGATTCTCAAAGGGGATCAAGATTCAGTCAACTATAAGATATGTTTATTTGGTTGTTGTTTTTTGGTTTTTTTTTTCATTCCTGGGGATAAAACCCTGGGCTTTTAGCATAACATGCAAGCATTCCAACTGAACTACATCCCCAGCCCAGGATATAGTTTTATGTATCACAGTAATATTCTTCATTATCTTCAATCATCAGCAGAAATGTTTTGGGACTTCTTAGATGCAGAATTTAGGGGCCAAGGATTAATATAATGATGAGATTTTAGGTGTACTATAAAGTTTAATACTTGTCTGAAGGACATATAACCTTGTAAAGGTGCATACATGGTGGAAGTGACCTATTAAGAGTCAGAGAATGGAGCCAGGTGTGGTGGCACACACTTGTAATACCAGTACTTGGGAGGCTGAGACAGGAGGTTGGAGGACAGTCTTAGCATAGTCTCACTAGACTCTTGGAGAGTAAATAGCCTATTGTTTTTTTAATTCTTCCTGAAGAGATGGTATCTCATGTCAAAATTAACATTTTTAATATTCTCCTACCCCTCAGGGTGAGAAAGAAAAAAAATAGCAGCCTTCATGAAAAATGTCAAGCCATTTTTGTTGATGCACAGGGGTCATCTTATAGTTCTTTAAATTAAGTAAGACAGTCTTTGGGTTCCCAAACCACTGGAACTTGATTGTGTAACTAAAAATTTAGTTACTATAGCTCCCGACATTATCTGGCATGATCTTGCTTTAAGGGTGTTAAAATTCATCAGTATTACTATGAGGTATTTCAAATTGCTTGGCTACATTAGAGATCAGAAAATACACTGTATTGTGCCCATGTATCTGGGTGGCCAATGATATTCAAATAAGTGGCATCGAGTTGTTCATATGTTTTCTTAATTTACCTGATTATCATTATACTTTTCAAAGTGATTATTACTGTGCCTTTGAGGCCAATGAAATAATTCATGAACTTAGTCACATTAGACATAGAAAACAAATGCATTAAGCTAATATGAGACAACCAAGATGCTAACCTACCTCAATATTTCTCCGGGCTTGGGTTGCATTTTTCTCATGCTGGATGGGAATTAGAGGTAAACCTCCAATCTTGGGATTTTTGGTTATTGAGCGTTTTCGTTCCTTTCCAGCTGGTGGGCATATATCATTTTCATGCTGTGGAAAAACAATTTCATGCTGTTGGGATGTGATTTTATCATGTAGTATACTATGTTAGTCGCTGGACACCTTTCCCATATAGCCACATCAAAGGATCTGCTTTCCATGAGAATGTCATTTGTAATTATGATGTTGACTCTGCAGCGACATGGCTCCAGGATATGAAACTCTTAACTGAATGGAGCTTTGAGGTCTCAGTTCAATTTCTAAGTTTCAAATGCATGCCTTCTATACTACTTATCAAACCAATTGGGGGAAAATATTTGAAGAAACTAGCAAATCTCTTTGTAAGAGAAAAATAATACACTTGTCTACATTTCTAGGCCCTATAATCAAAGTACCTATACATTTATTTTCTCCCTACACCAAAGGTGATTTTAATGTAAAAATAATTAGATTTTATATTCCCAAGTCAACCTAAGGCATGGCTATCAGAGAAATTAGCCTTATTTCATGACCTTTTGAAAAATGTTACCTCTGTTTCTAATTGAATTTCAAAGAAATGTTATCTTTATACACATACATTTAAAATGAAAATCATTGTACAACAGACAGTATGGCACATTTGTTCTCAAATTATTGACTATACATTCTAGCCCCCTAAACAATTATAGATATGACTGGAGAAAAGTTAATTTTGCAGCAAAGGATAAATGTCCACAGGTAAAAAATATAAGCTTTTGAGTGATTAATCCTTGAGATATACATATAAGAGAAAAATCTTTAAAGAATTTTTCTACTCCTCAGGGTAGATTAACTTTTTGGAAGTTGGGAAAAGCAAATTGATTTTCAGACAACAATCTATGAAAGATATACAGAATACCAAGTATAAAATGAGAAGTTTACAGACGCTTTGATGAAAAAAAAAATGATAAATTATACACCTAAATGTCTACTCTTTATTTTCCTCAATTATAAAGATAAATGAACAAATTCTTATTCTTAAATTGTAGTGAGTGTTTTAATGTATTATTTTATAATGAAGAATTTAATTCTACATATAATTACTATATACTCCTTATCTAATAATATAATACAATAGCTAATTAATATTGTGGTAGATACTTGTCAAGTTTTGTGCTTATCTATATACATACATTATTTCACTAAATCATCAACAATCTTATAATGTAAGTCTTATTATTATTGGAATTAGTGTTTGTGCATAATATATACCTTTGAATTTTAATGAAACATTTACCTTGATTCAGCAAATCTATAATGGTAGACTGTACAATATCTCAATCAAAAAGAAAGTCACAAGCTTCATGTTATTCTTATGTCAGGATTACAAGCATGGTAATAATAACTTTGATATTATGTATTTGGAATGTTCTGAATATGTAAAGCAAGAGATAACAGGCCTAAAAGGAATTAGGTAATTTTGTGAATTGTGCTCATGCATTCAAATAATTGATGTATAATGTATATACTAAATGATATTTTGAGAAAAATGAGATCATGACAAAGCCACAGGACCTGGACCTGCTGGCCTGTGTCCCTTCTGGGTATCAGACTGACTTACTCTCTCATTTCAGACAGAGTTCAGCTCACCTGTCACCTAGCCAGTAAGCTAATCCCTGAGAACTTTTCTGTTAATGCCCTACCTTACCTCAGTATACTCTCTTCTTTTTCCCTATATTACTTCATTTTATCACACTGATATCCATATGAAATTTTATCTGAATACCTCTTTATTTTCTTCCCCTCTTTCCTATTTCAGAAACACTGAGTGCATACTTTGTAAAAGGAAATAGGTTCTATGGGGCAGAAGATTCACATATGATTGAGTAAGAGAGAGTCCTTCCTCTCATGCCATTCATTTTAGAAGGAGAGGCAGACCTGAAATAACTAACTACACATATGTTTTTAATTGGTACTACAGAAGAGAATCACAATGCTAAGGGCCTAATTGGTCTGAAGGCAAGGGAAAGTTTTACTGTGAACATAATATCTAAGCTGAAATCTAGAGGACATTTGAAGCAGAAGTGAGAATGGGAATAGGTATTACAAGTTTTCTGTGTACCAGAAAGAACTAATTACAAATTTTCTAAGAAATAACTCATTGTAAGGAGCATTTACTGTTGACCGGGGTGGTGGTGGTCGTGGTGGTGGTGGTGTGTGTGTGTGTGTGTACGTGCACACACATTAGCATGTTTATTAACTTTTGCTATTTTGCTGTTTCCTCATGGAAATAATCCATAAACCTGAGATGGTCTCTGTGTTTATCTTAATGGAGGAGCTGAATAACCCAGAAGGGGAATGAAGAAAAGAATAATAATGAATTGGACGGGGTATTTGGAATGAGGATAAGGAAGGATACTTGATTCAGGGAGAAAGAACTTTGGTTATGTGGACAGTCTTTGCTTCCTGGATATTCATTCCTTGAGTTTCAACAACAGAGTCTACTGACTTAAATTATGAAAAGTAAAACATCAGTTTAGTTATGCCACAAAAAGATATTGTAACAGGTTTTGGCTGTATGGTCCCAACTTTACTAAAATACTTCAAACCTAGTTTTTCCTTTGTTAAGTACAGTTTGAATATCTGAATATTCAAAAAGAAATCTCTCTAAAAGTTAGGAGTAATTCTGTTCCTGAAAATGTATTTTCCAAGTGGTGACAGTAGAGACAGTCTGAGAAGAGTCATGTTTATTAACCACTGGAAAGGTTAATAAATTAAATGAACAGAGAAAATGGTTTTCAAAACAAATAAGGACTAGATTTTGGGGTGAATTAACTTCTTCTTTGTAAGAGAAATAGGAAAGTACCTCCTAAGTAATACAGAGTGGCAACTTAATCATTACCAATGAATTTCAATGCTCAGTGAGAAGCAGTTGGGAATTGGGCCAGGCAAGGTTGGGAAGGAAACCAATCCAATTAATGGGACTATTTAACCATCACTGAAAGAGTGCATCCTCTGCTATGGAGAAGACCAAATGGGAAGCTAAGTATAAGCATTCGGCTCAGAAAATCTTGGGTTTAAAGGACTGAAAGAACAGTCCTGAGCAAACAACGGAGCATTTGTTCTTAAGGCTAATGACATCATGCAGGGTTTGCTAAAGGGAATACATGAGTTGACTCATGAAACATCTAGCACGCAATAGGAATTACAGAAATGTACGTTCTTGTCCTTGTTTCTGGAAAGGCAGGGATGGAGAGAGTCGAGGAACAAGAAGGGAGGGAACTAGGACACTTTTGTAAATGAAGATCTTTGTGGGACTCTAGGTGGGTGCCAGCTAAGTTCCTCCTTCCTCTGCTGCCATCTTAAAGCAATACTCCTCTCCTAAGCCAACAAGCTGACTGGCTGATAAAAAGGAAGCCTTGACAGAGTTTATTTATTCAAAAAAAGAATATAAAAATGAAAGTTTCTGTCAATAAACTCTCATTAAAAATTCTTTGAAAATCACCATCGTATTAATATTTTCTGTAAACAAAGTTGTTATACTCTACTGAACAGCTGAAACAGATATCATACCTGGGCAATAAAGATACTAGCCATCCATTCCATCTGGGATTGTGAACTATCACAACACAGGTGCCTGCAAAACAAGGTTTATAAAGTAAATAATTCAAAAAGACAACCGGCTATTCTCCACGGCATTTCTTTGGTGATTTAGCAATTAGAAATTTATTTGGATTTCGCCTGATTAACACAATCAAAAGTTTGATATTTCAGTCAATTGGTTTCTGCCAAGTAAACAATATCAAAATAATAGTGTAATTATGCTTGTTTAAACAAAATACAGCAAAAGGCTTTGGTAACTTGCAAAATGATCGATATTTTTAGAAAGGCAGAAAGTCAATATTATTTTTCTTTTTCGAGTAAGTAAAACATCTTTTTCCCCAGAAACTCTGAGCCTAATATACATATACACACAAACATATATATATATATATACATATATGTGTATGTATATGTATATATATATATTCTCATATATATATATTCTCAAAATGACATGCTTTTAATAAAGGTATAGACACAGTCTCTATCATTATGCTTATAAAAACAAATACCCACAGATTTATGAAAAATAAACTCTATGAAAAACCACTACATACCCAGTAATACTGACTCAGTAAGCTTTTATTGAAATCTGGAATCACAAAAAGATCTTGCCCTCAAGGTTTGTGTATTCTACTAGGGAAGGTAGGTAGGTAAACAAATAAATTGTAACACAGAAAACAAAAGCAAATGCAAAGTTGAAGGAAGCACAGAAATAGCAGATGTTGGGAGGGGAGCAAGTGAGATGAGGTTGTTTTCTATAAGAGGAAAATTTTATAACTGATGTTAGAGGGAAACAATGGGCATTTTGATATAACTATATTTTTCATATCCCTGTATTATTAAAACTAATTTATTGAAAAAATTATAAGTGACATTTAAAAAATTGCTTGCCTCCTTCCTTCATTAGAGTTTCACAAAGTCAGTTTCTTTCTCATTGTCATGTCCAAAAAGATTAAATTATCTTAGCATGCACCCATGTATATATTATAGATGCAACAAAGAAATAATGGTTGAAGGTAGGCATTATATGATAAGCCTCTGGGAATGTTCAAGCTATGGTTTCAAGGAAGAATGGCAGTTGAGTCTTATGGTTCATCAGGGAGACAATGGAAATCATGAGAGAGGGCAGCAAATGAAGACAGGTGAGTAAAGGGACCACAGGTAATACACATGTAGATATGAAGCAGTAGGCAATGTACCACAGTTAATCTTGTTCTGTTCTTAAGTACAAAAAAGAAACTTGTGGAAAAGAAAGCTGGTGAAGTCATATTTACAGGGCTTGCCTGCCAAGCCAACAATCCTGTACTTTGTCTTCTATCTTGTGGGATTCACAAAAGAGTTTGAAAGCAGGCATAGGCAGGGGAGGAACAAGGAGGCATTTAGCACAATCTCTAGAAGACTGGCAGAATATGGGTGACAACAATGGAAAAAAAAATACATATACAGAAAGAAAAGATTTGAGTCCAGGATTTTTTTTTTCTTTACAATCCTATTTTAGTTCATTTTTACCCTTTATTGAAAACTGGATTTTGCTTATCTCCTAAGAGCTGGATTCTACAATCATATAATATCTAATGGAAGAAATCGGATGTAGTTTCTCTTAAAAGGCATTGCCAAAGAGGATACAGGGATACTGAAACACACCCGGACCCTGATACAAATCTATTTCCTTCTTCTTTAACTGCAAGTATTTAAAAACATTTTAACTTCTCCTAGTTGAAATATTTCCCGTCTGTACTTCTATCTGCTAAACAATGAGAACTATCTGCTAAGTAATGAAGTCATTCTCTTACTGAAGTTGTCAACAGTATATCTAATCCAAAAGATGACAGCTCTTCACTTACCAGTGATGCTTTTCGGAGTACGCGGTCAAACCCCAGCTGCATCACATAGGAAGAAAGACACAAACACACAAAAATACATTAAAAATAATGATTTTTGCAGGATTCAAAATAGGATTCAATGTTAAGATGAGATCACAGCAATGCATAATGGGACAGATTTCCACAAGTGATGATTCAATATATATAATTCATCTAGAAGTAAATGCTAAATGTTAAAGGATTGGCTACAAATTTATATGGCCAAAAGGGAGACAAAGGGAAGGACTCCTGCAATGTTATAGGCCAGAGGGGAAATCTCTAAGAAGCTATTCTTTTTTTTTTTTTTTTTTTTTTTGCGGTACTGGGGATTGAACTCAGGGGCGTTCTACCTCCGAGCTATACCCCCAGCCCTATTTTTTATTCTTTATTTTGAAACCGAGTCTCACTAAGTTGCGGAGTGCCTCACTAGGTAGCTGAGGCTGGCCACGAACCCGGATCCTCCGGTCTCAGCCTCCCGAATGCTAGGATTACAAGCGTGCGCCACCACGCCCGGCTTCTAAGAAGCTATTCTTGACTCAGTGCTCTGGGTTGGATATGGCTTGTCCCAGAGGGTCATTGTGCTGAAAGCATGGTCTCCAGTATGGCAATGTTGACAGCTGATTTAACCTTTATTAGGTGGGGGCCTGAGTTGGGCAAGGTGGTGCACATCTGTAATCTCAGTAATTGGGAGGATGAGACAGGAAGATTGCAAGTTTGAGGCCAGCCTCAGTAGTTTAGCAAGACCCTCAGCAACTTAGCAAGACCCTGTTTCAGATAAAAAAATAAAAGGGTTGGAGGTGTGGCCTGGAGGTAGATGCTCCTGGGTTAAATCCCCAACAACAACAAAGAGTTGAGGCCTAGTATGGGATCCTTAGGTTACTGAGGGCACACCCTTGGAAAAGTTTAAAGTAGTTCTCATACAACCCCATGGTAGTTTGCTGGAAAGGGTTGTAAGAAAGCCTAAGCGTGGCCCCACCTAGCTCTTTCTGGCTCCCTGTTTGGAGACATGATCACTGTAAATGTTCCCCCACCATTGCCATCCACCATGATGTGATTGATACAGCTGAGAGGGTCCTCACCAGATTTCAGCCCACGTAGGTTCCATGTCTCTGAACCTCCACAACTGAGCTCTTATCTTATTTTAGCCATTTTCATTGACATTTGTCCTTATGCAATGTATTAGGTTTGGATTATTATGTAGCCTACCTCATAATATATATTGGAAGAAATCAAAGAATGTGCTAATTTTAATCATGCATATATATTGGGCTTATAAATTAAGTGTGGAGACAAAAGTAATTTACAGTAAAGAAACCTGATAATTAAGCACATATAGTTCATTAAAATGTTTCATAATATTAAGAAGCATAATATTAAGTAGGGTGAGCATTTATTTTTTAACTAAAGTGATTCATGATAAGAAATTATAGTATAAACTGAATGCTGGGTGAATAAAGTGTTAAAGAGGCATGCAGCATATAGGAAGGATCTATATCCTCTCTAGTACCAAATTGAGCACAACGAAAAGGGCCAGTTACAGAGCCAGGGCCAAAACAATCTGAAAGCCAAGCATCCAAGCCTAGCACCATGTGCTTCTTGTGTATAGCCTTTCCTGGAAGTGTCCTGATGCCCCTGGGCAGTACTGCACTGAATCAGGAACAGACAGTGGGAAGTCCATGTCTTTCTGGAGTGGCAGGGCCTTCTGAGGATTTCTTGCTTTACACAGGGAGATAGCAATCACCAAGGAGGAGTTTGACCTTAGTCTCCATGGGAATGTCATCCCTCCTTATCTACTCATGCAGTTCCTCCATCTGCCAGAGATGAAGCAACTTAAGGAATTTGCCTAAAACTCACTTTATAAAAAGTTAGACTAATGCCACTGATCTCTAAATCCTTAAATGGATTTATTTCTCTATTTTTTTTTTTCTTTTCAACAATCCTTTGCTTTCAAACTTTACCTTGTTGGAGGTTTCATTCTCTTTTTCACACCAAGATAAAACTTCATTGAACTTAGAGAAAACATTTTGTCATGTTTACTGCTCTGTAAGGGAAAAAAAAATTGCAAATAAACAGATTTTACAAATTCCCTTATATTTTCCTTGATATTAACAACTGCGTTTAGAATTGTTTAGTTTCTACAATGTTTCATTAATATAATACCAAGTTTTAGTAAATGAAGTGTATTTTGGTTACAATATAATCAAATAAATAAACAAGTAATTTCAGATATAGTCAGTATATATATATATATACACATATGTTTATATATGTGTATATATAAACACAGATGCATAGCTTTATAATTGGTTATCAAAAACACTTGGAGACAGATATGCATCAGAACTGATAATTCTTCATATATTAAAATATAATACATTTGCCATGAATTATGGAACCTTATCATACCACCAGTGTTATATGGGGCAGCACCTTGTATTCAAATATATTCAAATTTCTGTGCTACAGTGCATGATATTTCATTAAGTGTGAACTTAATAAATAAAGGTCCTGGAAGTATTCATGTTAGTTTGTGTCAGATTTTGCCACCAAATATAATGATTTTCTGTACATTTGGATTACAAAATTATATATAAAAAAACAGGCTGTGTACTTTTATGGGTACATACTGAAGTATATTAAATATTCAATGTAATGAAAATTATAACCAATAATTCATTCAAGTGGAGAATAAAAAAGAATTTACATTTTGCCATGGATCAATTATCTATTCGACACACTTCTCTTAATGTATTTATCTATGTTTAAGTAAATATTAAAAAAATTAAAGATGCTTAGATATATTTTCTCATTTAAAATTTAAAAACCACATATATCTCATTATTTTCCCTCAGATACCTGCAATAGAGTTTATAAATAAAATAGCCATGGAAATAATTTATAAGGCAACATTCCTCTTATCCTAAAAATTCTCAAGAAAATCTTGTGTTTCAATCTGGTAGGCAGATCGCAATGGTTTTGAGGTCAGAAACAACACGGTATAAATCAGGTTTCCTCCTTACTAGTTTGTGATTTCATATTTCTCTCTGACACCATTTTCTTGTTTGTAAATAGGGATATCAAAAAATATTGACCATGCAAATTGGGTTATTGTAACGATTAAATTTGTAATCAAAGTGTCATTGTGAAGGGCTACTGTAAAGAGTAAGCAACAAAAATGCCATAAAAGGTTCAAACCAGAAATTGCCATAAAGTAAGCTCACAGGTAGTGACAGTGGCCCTCACTGTAAATTTAGAACACATAACCTCATATAAATTGCAATACAGACATTTGTTAGGATCTACGAAGAACACACAAGAGCCAACACAGCAAATAGTTCAACCGAGTACTAAATTCTGTATGTTAAAATATTACTATCATACCATTTCTTTATAGTAGCAGTCATATTTAAAAGGCAAAGGGTAGAAATCTCAGTACTCTGTATTGGGAAGGTGGGAGATGGGGAGGCAGCGGGGGAGGCGGGGCAGCAAGTGCTGTATGCATGTATGTCATCACTGTCAACATGATTTACATTATGATGTAAGAATATAGTATACCAATAAAAGCACATTAAAATAAATAAAATAAAAAAGTAAATTTCCATTGAGCCACCAGTTAGGAGAATATAAAAAAAAAATACACATAGAAAAAGTAAGCAGAAAGATGACAAAGAATACTGCTTTGGTGACCAGCCAGTTCTTTGGCAGCAACCCTAAGGCCTGAAGTTTACAGGTCTAATTTGTCCTAATTGCTATCATTACTGAGTTTATTAATTCCATTGAAAATATTTTTAAACATGTATTTTAGATTTATTTTAACCATTATGTATAGGTTTCCTGAATGGAACAGGTCAGTAACATGAATATGATTTTTACTAAACTTATTAAGATTTACAGTTAAACTTGTATTTGTTAGCCATTTGCAGTTTTGATTGGTCAATAAATATGACAGTATGTGTATTTAAATGAAATTTTCTATTCAAATTTCTGCTTGCCTTATTTTTACTCATTGTTTACCTTCATTATTCTTATGAAGTCAAATATTTTGGGTTTTTTTGGATCTCAATTCCATAGTCTTGTACCTTTAAGGGTTGCTATTCTTAAAAATTAATTTATATATCTAGAATTTATTTTTTATATCTTGCTGTGGAAAATTTAAATTGTACATTTTTTTTGGACAATTACCCCAATCCAATTTAACAAACAAGTGTTCCTAACTTATACATGCATTTCTCATGGCATATTTATAAAAAGTTAAATTCTAATATGTAATTATTTTATATGACTCTATGGTACCATTCCTCTATGCCTATTTTTATACTGGGATTATATTATTTAAGCTATTTTAGCTTTCTTAGATGCTTTAATAATTGCTGGGAAAATACTTCACAACTATTTTACTTTTTCACCTGCTAGAAGGTTTGCAAGTATTCTTATCTATTTATTCTTTGAGTTGAATTATTATTGCAAGTTCTTAAATATTAGTAAGGTTAACATGAACTTTATTATTTCTATCAGTGAAGTTTTGTGGTTTTCCTCAGATAGACTTCTACTTCTTACTTAGGCCATTTTCTAGTAGTTTATGCATTTTTCCTTTCATGTTTAACTGTGGGCTCATTTTTGGAATACTAATTTTTGTGGCCTGCTTAAATTGAAGGATTTTAAGGAATAACATATTAATTTTGATCTGTTTATTATAGAATAGTGAGGTTCCTTTGTATCGTATAAGTACTCACTATATTTTATTCGGGAGAAGAGAGCCAAGTACTAAGAATACATTCAGCAGAGGTGATTCCTGGCTACCTTTGTTAGAGGTTAAATTAGATTACAGCCGAGACTAATGTCTTCTCTAATACTTTAGACAGTTATCCCCCGCCCCCCAACAGTACCAACCGTGGCAGGAGAGCAGGGTGAGGCAGCGATTCCAACAGAATGGGGAGAATGGCATTTGGGTAGAGAGTGAGAAACACCATGCCTAGGCTAGAGTCTTCATTTATGCAGGACATTCATAAGTCCAGGATTGTCTACATTTTGAAGACCTTTTGTTAACAGGATGAGGGATTAAAGTAATAGAGCTAATTTCCCAAGCCATTCCTGGTATGCAGGCTCATTACTTTATACCATATTCTGTCCAAAGAAATATAGAGGGAGATCCAACAATTGTGAAAAGAAATCTTTTTCTGTTGCAACCTTAAGTTGAATATACATGAAGAGGAACTGTAAAGATCCTAATGGGAAGTCCTATAAAAGGAAATTTCATTTGGCAAGAGACATTTGCTGTTGGCATACTACAACTGTCTCTTTTGGTATGTGTAACTTCTGGATAATTTCTTCAAGAAGTTCAATATACTTGACTGCGATGAAGTCTGCAATATATTCATTCAGTCACTATATTTCAAAGTAAGGTTTTTAAGTCAATTAAGTGAGTGTGTTTAAGAAATTATTCCTGTAGCTAAAAATAGTTTGCTTATTAGTTTGTGTAACTTTTAACAATTTTCTCTTTTCATACTATTAACAGTGTAATAGCAATATTCTTTGAAACCTCTCACCTTTTATGTAAATCAAGTCTGAAAACATTTTAATTAACATTTTTTTTACACAGGGAAAACTTGGAAAACAAAATATATCTTCCCCTGTGTATTACTCTAATTTGTTGTTAATGAACATTCATAAGTTATCTCTAATTAACACAGTCACTTTAAATACACTTCTCTCTTCGTAATTTCTACTCCCTTCTCAGTAAATCATTTTCTAAATATATATGTGCATGCATATATTAACGGCAACTGCCAAAACCAAAGCCAAATCTTTACTCAAGTAAGTTGGAGAATTTTACTATTGATTATTTTATTGTGCAATTACTTGAAAAGTGGAATGCTGGCAATGACTTCACTATCAGAGAAGGGACATATATACAGTATGAAAAAATAACCAGCAAAAATAAAATGTGTTGAAACTAGTACTCCTTTGTGTTTAAAGGAAAAACATAATTTCTCATCTGCTTCCCTTAAGGTGTAAAGAATGACTTGCACTGATTTAGTGTGACAGTTGTTTAAATGAAACTTTCAAACATTTAATAATTAGACCATAATTCCATAACCTATGGCTACTATGATTTTTTAAAGTGTGTTTTGCAATCTTAAGGAGCATTATCTTTCAGACATGCTCTTGAGACTGTCACTGTCTACCAGCATATAGTGGTTTTGTATAAATTATTTTACAGCAGGATGATCCTTTAAAACATATACACATTCTTAAAACAAAATATATTTTACTAAGGCATATGAAATTGTTAACCTCAGAAAAACAACACATGTATGAGTCTCTGCTCCATGAACAGAGTTCCCTACGGCAGATGTTAAATTTTACATCACCTTGGTGGATAATACTCTAAACAACTGAATTATATGTATAACTGTATTTGAAAATATTTGGCACTATTGAAGTGTAAAGGGCCTATCCTCTTAAAATAAAATTCTGTCAGTAAATAGACAAAGATAAAATAATTCAAACTTATTAAGTTTCCTTAGTGCGTTGTTTCGTGGAGCCTTTCAAATCTGACACCTGGGAATGAATTCTGACTCCATTGCTTAGTTGTTATGTGGTCTTGAACAAATAATGTAATATCTTTGTGGCTCTGTTTATTCATGTGAAACGTAGAATAGCAATACTGATTTACTGGGGGATATTATACAGATAATATGACATAATCCAAGTGAAACATATAGACCTTTGTTTCACATACAGAAGCCATACAACATTAGTTGGCACTCTCTTGACTGCACTATTACTGCTCCTGCTGGCCACTAGTTGGTTCTAGTGACCTCCCATTGATGCACAATAGAAGAAGGAGTCAGTTGTTTGATGGGACTAAAATATTCAGGTTGATGTTTAAATACTCCAGGCTGACATTCAGCTGCAAAGATGCCCCCTAACCAAGACAGCATGTATATTCAGGAAAAACCACTATAGATATCAGTCTATTAAAGATCAAAGCACATGGCTCATTACCAGAAAGCAGATAAAATTAAATTAGATTCTATTCTAGATGACTATCAGATGTGACATAGCTTTCACATACACAAATATAAAGTTTATATACCTTAAAATCTGGTGTATTCTATTCCCATAACTCCAAAGACTATGTACCTTATTTTTATAAACTCTACTACTCCTTTACTGAGGAAACTGAGATGATAATAAACAATAAAAATCACTTGACAGCCAGGAAGATTCCCTTCTGTGTCTGAAAGGTGGAATAATAAGGTGGAAGTTGAACGAGAGTATATAGCATGACTTTCTGGATAGAGGAATAAGGACAGCAATATCCATGGCCATTTTGTAAGCACCCTGGCTGGAAATCCCATTGCTCTTGAGGAAAACAAACTTGGGATGTATACACTAAGTAGGAATGCTACTAAGATTTATTTATGCCCATACAGAAGCTTCCCTGTGGGGAAAAATATACGAGCAAAGTAACTACAGCATGTGGAGAGCTCAACAGAAGCCATAAGAAAATGGGGCTACTGCTTTGGAATGCTGCCTACCAGTTCTTTTTTCATAAAAGCAGATGTTCCAGTCTGGTCTTCCTTTGTACATCTCTTCAGAAGAACACAGTTGAGCATAATTTACTTAAAGCATACAAGCAATGTTCACCCAACTGAATTTCATAATTCAAAATTAAAAAGTAGTCTCCAGGTCCTGCTGACTGCCATTGTACATTTAAAACAATTGCCCCAGACTGATTAAAGTTCAAAGAAGAGAAGATGTTAGTGTATAGATGTGACCACTGCTCAAGGCATGATAGAGAATATTTCTTCTAGAAAGTTCCCTACTCATTATTCCCCTGGCAATTCCACAAAGACTTTTTTCCTCAACCTAGGCAAGAACTTTCTGACTTCTAAGACCATAGAATGGTTTTGTCTATGGCACTATTTTGTGACAAGGTTCAATAACATTTTGAAGATTCACCAATGTTGTGGTATATATTGAATTCATTTTTATTGATGAGTAGTATCTTATCATATAAAACCATTCTCCTCTTGATAGACATTTAGAATATATATCTATCTTTTATGAATAAAGCTGCTTATGAACATTCTTGCAAAAGTGTTTTTGTGAACAAAATAGCTAGGAATAGTATTACTGGGTTATGGGGCAAATTGATAGATAATGTTTTATTAAACTTGCTAAACAATTCTACATATTAACTTGTGATTTTACCATTCAACTATTGATTAGAATTCTATTCATTTATATCCTTGTCAAAATTGGGGTTGTCATTCATGATCTTGTCAGACCAATGGGTGTAAAATAGTATCTCCTAGTTTGAATTTTAATTTCCTGATGACTAATGATATGAGGAATTTTGTGTTCAATGGCTTACTGGGTATTTCTATATCATGATCTTCAAGTAGTATCTGTTAAATCTTTTGCCCAAATGGTTTTTTTTTATTTTTAAATTGGAAGAGTTCTATATATACTGGATATGAGTCCTTTTTCATATATATATATATCTACTAGGAATATATTTTTCAGTCTAGGACTTACCCAATCATATTCTAAATTGTGTCTCCTGATGAGCACACTATTTTATATATATATATATATATATATATATATATATATATATATATATATATATATATGAAATGTTTCACAGTTTAAAAGTACTTGTACATATATTCTTGTTTAAAGCATTAGAGCAACCTGACCTGCAGGATTCATACTATGATCATCATATTACAGATTCAGAAATTGAGGTTGAGAGGTTAAGTTACTTATTCACACAACTAGCTCTTAGCAGAGATGAGATTTTCTGATGTTAAGTTCAATATAGCTACATAATTTCTCTAACTCCTTGTTTTTTATCTCTAGTTTTCTTCCCTATTCTACAATGATTTTAAAAAAGCCTTCAGGGAATTCAAATTTAAAGAAAATAACCCATTAGATTCAATTAATAAATGTGACATTATGAAAGTCAATTCATTCAAACATATAGGAAAGATACTAAGATTTATGGCAACTTTTGGGTTTTGTCTTTTTAAGCTACTTTAATTTCCATTAGCTAAACTTAAGCCTTTTTTGCCTTGGGTCATAACACATTCTCTCTTAATTTTATTGACTAAGATGCCAATTTATATGCTAGTTTATGTAACACATATTAAACTTTTCTTCAGGGCTTAAGTCATTCTCTGTCCTAAAATATGTAAGTTGCTTAGAAAGGCCATACCAAATTACCCACTGTATTACTGATGCACTAAAATCATATCCCAGAGGCTGAAAGGGATCATCAGCTTACCATCATTTTATTTACTACAGGCAGGAACTTTGAGAGAGATGGCTGAGAGTGTTGTAAAATAGGAACATTAGTACTCATTCAAATAAAAATGTATGCATGTTCAAATTCTACTAGTACAATTACCTTTGGGTCCTTGTATAGAAAGAGATATCCATCTCGTAAAACAAAATACCGGTCTTGGAACTTATTTCCAGACAGTATTTTAGATGGTTCTTCCTTGATTTTCAGGACTCCTTCCTTGATACTTTTCTCTGTAAAGTAAAGCATTACTTTTGTAAGTTAGGCATGTTTTCACTTATTTGGAATACAATATAAAACATTAATACATTTTCAGTTTTGGTAATACAATATGGTAACTATTTTACTACCACAAAGCAACCTAACGTGAATTCCTAGGAACACACTTTGTCAGTAGTACTGTGGTTTATCATACACAGGCCTGCCAGTGCTGTCCAATTAGCCATGAGCTGGTGAGCACATGAAATATGGTTAGTATAAATTGAGGTGTGCTGGAAGTTTGAAATACATACCAGATATCACAGACTTTGGTCACAGGGAAAAAAAAAAAAATATATATATATATATATATATACATATATATATATATGTATATATATATATATATATATATATATATCTCACTATTTTAAATGTTGATTTTATGTTGAAGATACTTTGGATTTGAGATTGAATAAAATATAGTAGCAAAATGTGGGAAACTGTTCTAAGTTTAAAAACTGTTAGTTTAAGAAAGATTTGTAGCTTCTTGCTTGCTTTGGCAGAAGACTTCCTTTCTTGAGGGAACTAAAGACAGTGACCTCCTGGTCCTTTGCTATCTAAGCTATTTTCTTCTGTTTTACTACAACTTTTGCTTGTTTTGCTTAAGGGTAGAAGACCACCCTAAGGGGGGAGCTGAAGACAGCAACCTCTGCTGCAACTGCTAAACTGCCAGAAAACAACTTATCTTCTAACCCAATGACCCACACCTTAGCCAGAGACAGTCAAAGACTTAATGAGCCAATCTTAACTCTATAAACCTATAATAAAAGGAAAAGCTGGGTTTCACTCAGGGAGTTGGCTGTCTTGCCTTCTCCCCTCTCACTTCTTTGAGACTAGGAAAAAAGTCTCAAGAGCATTTTTTCCATTGTGCCTTCCTGTGCCTGCTGGTACACAGCCCAACAGTAAAATAGTAAAATTGATTTCACCTGTTTTTTTTTTTTTGTTTGTTTGTTTGTTTGTTTTTGTGGTTCTGGGGATTGAACTCAGGGGCATTCTACCTCCGAGCTATGCCCCCAGCCCTATTTTTCATTCTTTATTTTGAAACCGGGTCTCACTAAGTTGCAGAGTGCCTCACTAGGTAGCTGAGGCTGGCCGTTAACCCGGATCCTCCGGTCTCAGCCTCCCAAATGCTGGGATTACAAGCGTGCGCCACCACGCCTGACTCTCACCTGTTTCCTTATACTTTTTTTTTTCTTTTTTTTGACAATGTGGCTACCAGGCAATTTAAAATTACATATGCAGTTTGCATTCGATTTCTTTTGTATTACACAGGTACAAAGGGAAACTGCTTCAGGAATTCAAACTCAGAAATCCAAACTTCTTAAGAGATTAGGATTATTTTCTGTAAATTTGAAAGGCAAAATTGCTTCGGTAGGGTAGTTAAAAACATTCTATGTGCAATATGTTCAGTGTGCCCATTTATAAATCATTTCAACAAACTGTCTAGTGAGAATATATTTCTATTTTTTTTGTTGTTGTTGTTTGCAGTACTAAGGATTGAACTCAGGGGCATTCTACCTTCGGGCTATACCCCAGTCATATTTTTTTTTATTTTTTATTTTGAAACATGGTCTCACTAAGTTGCAGGAGGCCTCACTAGGTAGCTGAGGCTGGCCGAAAACCCGGATCCTCCGGTTTCAGCCTCCCAAGAACTGGGATTACAAGCCTTTATTTCTATTTTATCATGTATAAATTTATTAGTATATCTCCAAACTAAAACATTCCCCTGAAATCTAGATATTCAACTACCTACTTAAGAATTGAAGAAGAGTGGAAAGAAAGAGAAACCTAAAAGCAGATAACCACGACACTGTCATATGGTGTATACTTCTGTGCTTCCTGTAAAGTAGAAGACACCTATTGTGCAACACTGGTGTGGCCCTTACAATGGCTAATGTACACAAATGTTGTAGGGAAGAACACTATCAGGATTAGGACATTTAGCAATTTCCTGGTATCAAGGTGATGTGATTTTTAAATAACCATGTGTGTTTATGAAATTTAAAAATTATCTTGGAAGATTTTACCATCAATAACACCAATATAGAGAGGGAGAGAAGAAGAGGGAGGAGGCTGGTATATAGAGGGAAATACACCAAGTGGATTATATTTCTGTGATGTGCCTGTGTGTTTGTATCACTGTTAATCTCATTATAATGTATAATACTTTTTCAAGAAAGAATTCTTAGTCTTAAACCTTTTTTTTTTTTTTTTAGTTTGGGGAAGACCTCTACTATAATTAGTATCAAACACAAAAAGGCAGTTAGGCGTGGTGGCGCACACGTTGTAATCCCAGTACTTGGGAGGCAGAGACAGGAGGATCTCAGCTACTTAGTGAAGCCCTTTACAACTTAGTGAGACTGTTTCAAAAATAAATAAATAAATAAATAAATAAATAAATAAATAAATAAATAGGACTGGGGTAGAGCTCGGGGCCAGAATGCCCGTGGGTTCAATCCCCAGTACTGCAGAAAATAAAAAATAAATAAAAATATAAAGGCTAAAAAACAGGACTACTTCCTTACAAAAAGACCAAATGGAAGCAAAAATGCCTAGGATTAATCCTGACCATAAACAAGAGCACAAAGATCATTAACAAACCTAAATGGTTTTCACAGTACACATACAGGCCACAGATAGCATGTTTTAAATCATAACATCAACCTAATGAGTTCTTTTTAGGTATGTTGTGGTTATAAAATAATTACTGAAAATCGTAGTGCTAAAATTTATCTTCTGGTACATTCTTTTTAACATTCTGTTTTATAGAAAAACAGTTTAAGGGCTGTTTATAGCTAAACGAGAAGTATAAAAAGGATAGTAGGCAATTTAGAAAATATTGGATAAACAATGAGTTAGTTAACTTAGAATATGGAAAAGGCATAGTATGACTGGTTTACAAATAATTATTTTTAAAAGTTACAATAAAGTTGTGAGGTACAGATACTGTATACTGCTTAATATAGTCAAAACTCATCCATACCTTCGACCAGTATCTTTATCACTTAAATAATTTTTCTAATTAATAGTCCTTTTAAGTTATGCCAATAAGAAGAAGCATAAGTCAATAAGAAGGAAGAAGAAAAAAGAAGCTGGACATGGCGAAGTACTGCCTGTAATCTCAGTACTGGAGAGGCTGAGACAGGAGGATTGTGGGTTCAAAACCAGCCTTACCAACTTAGTGAGGCACTCAAAAACTTAGCAAGACCTTGTTTCAAATCAAAAAAATAAAAATGGCTAGATGCAGCTAAGAGGTAGAGTACCTCTGGGTTCAATTCCTATCAAAATACACACACACACATGCCAAAAACAACAACAAAGGCATATATCTATTATATAAGCAAACAATTCCTAGGTCAAAGAGAAAGCAGGCTTAGGTAGAAAATACTATTTCTGATTTTACATGCCTATCAGTTAAAGTTTATTTTAATAGAAATTGTATGTAATTGAGTATTAAGAGACTTAGGAAACTCTGATAGGAATATATGTGAAGGATGAGGAAATATTAAAATGGAATGTGAAATATAAACTGAATGCAAATACAGAGGGTACAAATGACTTTTTAAAAGTGCTCAAGTAAAATTTTGTCTACAGTCTTAAAAAAACGGTGTTGGCAAAACTGGTTAACTATATGCGGAAAGCTGGAAATAAACCCCACTTTCCCACCCTGCACAAGAGTCCATTCAAAATGGATCAAAGACCTGGAAATTAGGCCAGAGACCTTGCAGCTACTTGAAGAGGGCCTAGGTCCAACATCTCAACATACAGGCACAGGTAAAAACTTTCTAAACAAGACCCCAAAGGCACAAGAAATTAAAAGAAGGATCAATGCATGAGACTGCATTAAACTGAAGAGCTTCTGTGCAGCAAAGGAAACTATCAAGAACCTCATCAGAGAGCCGGCAGAATGGGAGAAAATTTTTACCAGCTACTCCTCCAATAGAGGATTAATATCAAGAATATGCAGAGAAACCAAGAAACTCACCTCTAAGCAAACAAATAACCCATTCAAAAATGTGCACGTGAACTAAATAGACACTTCACAGAAGAAGAAATATGAATGGCCAATAAATGTATGAAAAAATGTTGACCATCATTAGCGATCAGAGAGATGCAAATCAAAACTACCCTGAGATTTCACCTAACCCCAATTTGAATGGCAATCATTAAAAACACAACAAAAAATGCTGGCAAGAGTGTGGAGAAGTGGGAATTCTAATACATTTGTTGGTGGGATTGCAAATTAGTACAACCACTTTGGAAAATAGAATGATGGATCCTCAGAATGGGAATGAACCTCAATGGAATTTTACTCAGTCATAAAGAAGAAGAAAATTATGTCATTTGCAGGGAAATGGATGGAACTGGAGAATATTATGCTAAATGTGATTAGTCACAAAAAATGAAAAGTCAGATGTTTTTCATAATATGCAGACACTAGGGAGAAAATGGGACATAGAAGAGACTCCTGACAATGAAGGAGAAACCTTAGATGATTAAAGAAGGTTAAAGGAGGAGGAAGAGGGAAACACTCTAATGAACATGATGTACATTCACAAACTTATGAAAGTCAATCATTAAACCAAAAATGAGAAGGAAGGAGGGGGGAGGGAATTGGGCTGGAATTCAGGAAGGGTTAAATGAGTAATGTGTGCATATATGTTTCTACCATCCTGTATCTCTTAAAGATGCATGATTACAATGCACTAAAAAAAAAAAGAAAAAGAAAAACTAAACATAGAATGCTATTTCCTTGGATAAGAGATATTCAGTGCTGGATGTCCATGACCCAACTGAAGTGTTTTCTGTACGTGAAAGCTCTCCATAAACATGCTGCCCTACAGTAGTCATTTATTGCATGCTTATGACCTTATATTTTAAAGGAATTCAGACACTTATATTTTTATATTTTCTGTACTTTCTGGGCACAGATAATGCTTAGCAAACCTTTAAATTTTTCTATAGTATATTCCTGTATAAAACTAAAAGCTAATACAACTTACCAATTGGTTTTTCACTACAGAATTATACTATCAAAAAAGGACATTCATAGTCTATAATGAACGTCAAAGACATTCATAAATTTCCAAGAAAATACTTTCACTTGAAGTAGACTAGGTCCTACTTTCAACCTTTTAGACATACTTAAATTTATGATTTAATTGGGAGTAGAAAGAGAATAATTTTAGCTAGACTGTGATGTATGGAATTGTATGGCTTTTGCTGAAACTCCTTTTTTTTTTTTTCCTTAAGTCCACTGACAGTGAAGGGCTAAGCTTTCCAGGTTTGAATTTACCAAAACCAACTTTGCATTTTTAACTATTCTAGTGCAAATTTAATTCAAAAACCTCTGTCATATGCAGCAACCTAAATTTAAAAACACATAGAGATCTATATTTGAGTTCCAACTTATATGTTTAAATTATTTATTCCCCATTTAAATCATTAAAATTTAACCCTCAATTATTAAATTCTATTGGGGTAATTTTTAAAAACTTTAGTGATTAAAATAAAACTTTAGCAGCATGAAATTATTCTGGAGCTTTAAGAAACTAAATATATAGTTTACTTGAGATAGAGATGTTGAAATTTAATATAAAAGATAATGATAACAAAAGATAGTCTAATAAGAATAGCTATGACAAAGTCTAAATAGCAACTTAAATGAAGTTTTATTATCCCTATCTCAATGTTGCAGAGCTTTTAATTCATAGAGTAGAAATGAAGTTTGAGAACTATTATCTTTCTTTTCAAGTTAATTAACTTCTCATTATAATAATGGCAAAGTCACAAAATGTTTCTGAAAAATAAAATGATGCTTCTGAAAAACACAGAATTGATTTTTAAGTAGAGGCAAAGTACAATTCTTTAATTTTCATATATGTCTAGAGAAGCAAAGTATGTTATCTCATTACCTTAAGTGAATGAGCAGAAATTAAATGCTGGATGATCCCAAAATCTATTCCTACTTATGATGGCTTCATTTTAAATGGTTGAGATAAAATGAGAGAATTGAAGAACTTAAAGCCTGTAAACTACTGCAAATACTTAAATGATAAAATTCTTGACTTAAAGTGATGAGTGCATTATATCAAACAGAAGCATACGCTAATAATTTTTCCCAGAAAAAACAGAAAAATTGTCAAAGACTTAAGGAAAGACAAGCCATATACCTAGGTCTGTATAGACACAGAGATATAAGGTCACGTGCAAGGATAAAGTAAAATTTATGGCGACTATATGAGGGTAAGGGAGAGGATGAAAAGGATGCTGTAGTGACTCATTTATGTTTGTTTGTTTATTTGGGTGCTGGGCTTTGAACTCAGGGCCTCCTGCACATTACCCATGCACTCTGCCACTAAGCTACACCCACAGCCAAAACTCCATGTTTTAACAAGATGTTAACATATTAGCTCTTTGTTATTTACAGAAAAATGTAGTTGCATTCAACTACTCTTGTTTTCAAACTGTTTTTTCTACTTATCCCCTAACATAGAATAAAAATCTTGAGAATCAAAAAGAAATGTTTAACATCACTCCTTTTCTACTTTGAAGAAGAATTGCATTTCACACCAAGAGAATGCAATGGAATACATAAGCACCCAACTTTCCTATTCAGTTTGTGGAAGGAGTCAATGTACAGCTTGCCACTGCGTAGGTTCTTGAAACAACTTAAATATTTTACTCTACGTGATCGATTAAATCAGTTTTTTCTGTACAATCCTGTTTTTTTTTTTTCTTCCCCCAAAGATTAATAACACTGAATGCTATCCTTGGTTTATAACCAACTCTACATGCACAAAACCTTCTTTTCTATCATAATCATCTAAGGTCTTATTTCTCATGCATTTTTTATTCACATAACTAGCCCTCTAGCTTTCAAAAAACAGCTAAGGTATCATATGAAGGTATATTTCAAAGATTTTGTGATGTGTAAAAATAGGAACATCTTAGAAGAATATGAGAAAAAATCACTGGAAAGATAAAATTAGAAGGAAAAGTTATATTCTATTAAAAGAGAAACTATAGGAAGTGATAAGAATGTTGACAGGACATCGTTTATAAGCTCAATTTCCCTCCCTTCCTCCTTCCCTCCCTCCCTTCTTTCTTTCCTTCTCCCTTCCTTTCTCTTCCCTTCCCTTCCCTTCCACTAGGGATTGAAATCCCTCAGGGCCTTATACATGCTAGGCAAGTGCTCTATGACCTGGATACAGGATCCATTCAGATGACTACAGAGAGGTTCTACTGCAATCTTTATAAATGAATGAGGAAGATGTGGCTCAAGATTAGTGGTATTAGAATCAAGAAACTTAAAATAAGATAATGGTCTCTGAAAAGCTAAACTTCCACAGCAAAAATAATAATATTATCATTTTTAGATGTTCATAAGAACAGAATGTGCTTTGTAAAAATATTTTCAAGTGAGCATAAAATACAAAGGACAGCATCATGATATCAGAAATTCATCACAGTAGCTTTGGTAGAGTTAGGAGCTCATTGATTCTGACTATTAGAAAGTCTAATCATACTGAGTAGGTTTATAGCATTTTAGAATTGTACTGCCCTCCTTCTGCCTTTAAATTTTGTTTTAAAAATAATTATTAGGCAGACCAGTCTGTTATCAGAGTTAATATTAATAATTGTAATTTAGTAAGTTATTCAACTCCTATCATCTTCTCTTTTCCTCATTTGTAAAACTCAAATGAAAATATAATTGTCAGGGAAATTTTTAAGTGTTTATTTTTATACTTTATTGGTGATTATAGTCTCACATCATAATGTAGTTCAGTAATAGTGACACACATGCACATAGCACTTGGTGAACTTTCCTCTGGCTCCCTCCCCATTCCCTTCTTCCCCATACAAGATATTCAGACTGGCATTGATATTCTCACATATATACATAATTTCAGTAGAATTGTGAGCTTTAGTGTCTACAGAGCTTGGCTAATCATATGTGACTAATAAATAGGTAAAGACTATTGTAAATATTACTTAAGGAGATTCTGGTAAACTTCCTACTAAAAATGTGGATCCTTAGCTTCTGAGGTTCGTTTATATATTAACCTGGATGAAATATTTTTTGAGGTTGTCAGTTGATGACAAATAAACAGGTGGCTGAAAAATAAAGTTTTCCAATGCCTTTTCAGAGACTATCTTATATGGTTCACTTGTAGTAGCTAACTTCCTTTTTAACCTTACAATATCCCCCCACTCCACCCCACTGCATGTCAAGTAACCTTGCTGGAAGTATTTTATTTTGTATTTAATTGTTTTCCAATATCATTGAAAAAAGGTGACATTTATACTAAGCACTCAATATCAGAGCCCATATAACTTGAACTTCTAGAATGGCAAGGATATTTTCAAATATAAACATATATCAAGAAAAAAGACTCAACATCAATTTCAAAATTGGAAAACACATAAGCACAAGTAAAGCAAAAAACCTTGAAAACGTGAATCATTCATTCTCAAAATTTTAACTTGGTACCATCAAATTAAACAATTGTTACCACATGGTTATATGTTAAGAAAATTTCCTCCTGTCTATATATTCTTCTGTAGAATACCACGTAATCAGATTCTCTGTGTAGCTACTCATTTTTTTTTAAGTTTCAATACCATTTGTGCCAATGTAATTACCCTTTAATCACTTAAACTGTCAATTATCCACACAATGTAAAGCAATGGCACCCACCTCTGTAGTGTTTAATTGTGTCAATGGTTAAGAATCTCTTCACCACAAGATAAGCAGAGCCAGGTTCAGCTAATGAACTCCACCGAAGCACCTGCTCCAACACATTCTCTGTGTAGTGAAGGGGGCGCTCTGCAAACATAAGACCCAAATTGAATTGAAAATAAATACATGAAGAAAATTTTTACTTTACCATTATATATGTTAGAAAATAGTTTTGAAAGACCCATATGCAACAATATATACATAATCCTTTCTTATGTTGCACAACAATAGCACTAAAATTGTAAAAGACCCTAATACCTGGAACACTATTAAGCTCATAGTGAAATTTACTGTATAAATTAATCTGTGCAGAAACACTTGTTATACAACTACTTTTTAAAATTCATAACTATTTTCTTTTAGATAAAATCTCAGTCTACTGTTAGTATAATAAACATGTGTCTCATTTTATCCAATTTAGAAAACACTCTCCTTTGCTTAGGGAGAACTGCCTACTTGCATATGCAATTAAATAACTTAAAAGGACTAGCAAATTAATCTTGTCCAGTACTAAGTAATAAACACAAATTAATCCTTTATCTCAGAAAGATTAAAATCTTAAAATTTATGATCAATAATATTGAAAAGTTTATAGCTGGTATTCCTGCAGTCGATTAATATGAAATTATAAATTATATTACACATAATATGAAAATAATTATAAAATAGTACTAAACAATCTATGTTTAACTATCAGTAGAAATGTTAATTACAAACATTACCTGCCAATATTACACATTAATTGTTGACATAATAGGCCAACAATCAAGAAATTGACAGCTTAAAGATTTCTCCTTTGAAGAATCTTCATCCACATATATTTTGTTTTAGTTAAATGGGTCATGCATTCTAACCATGGAATTTTTTTAAAAAATTACAATTACAATCAAAGCTTGATAGGAAAGATTTTTGGTGATCAAAATATGCCAATCAGTTAAGAAAATGTAACAACAGAAGCATATGCTGGGACAAAAGAAATTCAAACCTTTTCATGGTACACTGAAAATCACATAATTGAAATAGCAGAAACAGAAGCTGACAGGAAGATGTTGATGCCGCTTTACTAGCACCAGATACAGGTCAATTCAAGCTTTTCAGACCATCTTAAATCTAGAGCACATATCACTTGAGCTTTTTGTTCTTAGAATTAGTATTGCTAATGACAAGAAAGAACATGCCAAAATTGCTATAATGACCCACAGTATTGAAGATGGTAACAAAATCACAAGTAAAATGGACTATCTATAATATATCCTCCCTAATTCTGGCCTCCACTGCTATGCCCACAGGATTCAAGAAGTCATCAACAATCCAAAGTTTGCAAAAGAAGAGATCATGTCTTCTGCTTCCAGTGGAAATTACCAGACTTTTGTTTCCTATCCAGGAACTGAAATCCAATTCTCCATTCTGTGCCTATTGGAGCAAGCCTACTTACTGTCATAATGGTAATTAAAATAAAAGAGCCACTAGTGTATTGCTCTTATAGACAAATCTATGTATAAATTTATTATTATAAATCCCCTATACACAGCATAGTACTGAGTATATAAGAGATGCTCAGTAAACATTTCAGGAATGAAATGCTTTAAGAAATTCTTTGACAGCCCATAAGATAGCAGAAAATATTTGTTGTTACATTAGCAGACAAAATATAATTCTTTGTAAAACCAAATAGAACCTTTTGTGCTATTTTAATATTTGTGCTCTCCTTCAAAAAGTTTTCTAAAAGATTTGGCAAAGATAATAATTGCTCATAATTTGTCAAAGTTATAATTCAATTACTGATAATTAACAATAGACAATTGAAGACAATAACCAATTAATGGTTGTCTTATAATTGGAATTAGATGTATTTATAAAACTAATTACAGAAGCAGTACTCTTTTTACATTGATATAATTCTTTACCCTACACTTGTAAACTCTGAAACACTACTGATTCCACTAACAGTTGTCATTTCTAAAATAACTACATCCAATATTATATATATATTGCGTAATTAGTTATCACTTTAAATTTTCACAGTAACTCTTTAATACGTATTATTATTAGCATTCATATTTTACACATAAGGAACCTAATCATAGAATTCCAATCATTTGCCTAAATTCACATTACTGGTTAAGGTGAGGAATAAGAGATCTGAACCCAAATTATCTGATTTTAATTGTCTAAATAAAACTATTATACTTAGTTTTATTTTGTTAAAATATGGAAACCTTTCCATAATTGTTTATCACCTGTAATTTTTGGGAAAAAGTATCAACCTACTAATATTTTTTGTTTGTAGATTTAACAAGATAGTGTAAGCAAAGCAAACAACACCAGTTCATATTTTCCCTTCACCTTTACATCCTTCCTGAGAAGATGGGAAAGAAATAATGGCAAGATGGTTTCAACACCCTGCAAGCAAGGAGACTGATAGCAGAGCAGTCGGCTTGCCAAGGCAAGAATACTCTTAAATGGAACAAAGTGTGTGACTTGAAATAAAAACGTACTCTCCTTATTACAAATTAAACTGGTAATGATACTTCCGAATGTCAAGCATTTATATTAAAAAGGAGCATTATAATATACTATTACAAGTAGATGCAACAGTGATAGAATTAAAAAGTTCTCCATGCAATGAAATATATCACAGCAGATATCCAGGCTTATTGATAAGCATGTAATTAATTTTGGTTAAAAACAATGAAGTATATTTTTCAGGTCAGTATCAGAGAATGAAATACTTCAGAGGAATGAAAAACTTGTAGATCCTGGTTCCTAATAAAGAACAAAGCTAAAAAGATGAGATTACTCTGGCTAGAGTCTCAAGTACTATATTGAACAGAAGAGGTGATAATGGACATCCTTGTCTTGTTCCTGTCTTTAGTGGGAACTCTTGCAGTTTTTCTCCATTTAATATGATGCTGGCTGTAGGCCTATTGTATATTGCCTCTATGATTTTGAGGTATGTTCCTTTTATTCTGATTCTCTACAGCGCTTTTAGCATGAATGGGTGTTGGATCTTGTCAAAGGCTTTTCAGCATCAATTGAGATGATCATGTGATTTTTGTCTTTGAGTCTGTTTATGTGGTGAATTACATGGATTGTTTTTCGTATATTGAACCAGCCTTGCATCCCTGGGATGAACCCGACTTGGTAATGGTGTATAATTTTCTTGATGTGGTTTTGAATGCACATTGCTAATATTTTGTTTAGCAGTTTTGCATCTAAGTTCATCAATGATATAGGCCTATAGTTTTCTTTTCTTGAGCTGTCTTTATTTGGCTTTGGTATTAATGTGATGTTGGCTTCATAGAATGTGTTTGGGAGGGTCCCGTTTCTTTCTAATTCACAGAATAGTTTGAGGAGTATTGGGATTAGCTCTTCTATAAATGTTTTATAGAATTCACTTGGAGAACCATCTGGGTGTGGAGACCGTAATACTTTGTTGGCAGGATTGCAAATTAGTGCAACCACTTTGGAAAACAATATGGAGGATCCTCAGACAAATGGGAATGAACCTACCATATGATCCAGCAATACCACTTCTGGGTATCTACCCAAAAGAATGGAAACCAAACTATCAGACCAATGCATGTGTATCTATGTTTATAGCTGCACAATTCACAATTGTCAAACTATGGAAACAGCCAAGATGTCCATCGACAGATGAATGGATTACAAAGCTATGGGATATGTACACAAAGGAATATTACTCAGCCATAAAGAAAAACAAAATCATGTTATTTGCAGGGAAATGGATGCAACTGGAAAACATTATGTTAAGTGAGATTAGTCAATCACAAAGAGTTAAAAAGCATATGTTCTCCCTGATATGCGGATTCTAGGGAGAAGTAGGGACACACAAGGGTCTCCAGATGAAAAAGGAGAAACCTTAGATGAGAAAGGAAATTGACTTAACTAAGAGGGATGGATGGGGGGAAGGGGGTTACCCTAATACACATGATGTACTTTCACAAATATATCAAGGTTAATTACTAAACTGAACTTGAGAAGGAGGGAGGGCGAGGGAGTGGGGTGGGAATGGGGGAAGAGGTTAAATGATAAATGTGTGCCTTTATCAGCTTGTACATAACAAAGATGTATGATTACAATGCACCAATTTATATAAAAATAAAGTAAAAAATAAATAAATAAAAAATGAGATTAAAAGACTATCAAATGTACCAGTATAAATGGCATTCATTTCTACCGTAAGAAAGAGATAAGAAGAGGAAAAAATGATTGAGTTATCAAACATTGTCAGAATATAAGTTCTTAGAAATAAATGAATTTTAATTTATAGTTACATTTACAACCGTATGCCATGATATATTATATGGTGCATAAAGTCACCTGGCATGAGGGCATTACTGAGAGATAACTCTTCTGCATACTATTTACATAATGAAAATTGCTAAAAGTTCAGTGTAGTTCTTTGAGAAGAAGAGATTATGGAGGCATTTCTTTAGTTAGGTAAAACAAAGTGTTATCAATTCTTTGTTAAAATCTCATACAAAGAACCTGGCCCGGGCGTGGTGGCGCACGCTTGTAATCCCAGCATTCAGGAGACTGAGACTGGGTTCGCGACCAGCCTCAGCTACCTAGTGAGGCACTCCGCAACTTAGTGAGACTTGGTTTCAAAATAAAAAATAAAAAATAGGGCTGGGGGTGTAGCTCGGAGGTAGAATGCCCCTGAGTTCAATCCCCAGTACCACAAAAAAAAAAAAAAAAAAAAAAAAAAAAAGAACCTGGCCCCTAGTAAAATAGAGAGCTAATTCATTTTCCATCTGAAACAATAGATGTTGCTCATACATCTTTGGTAGTAATGGCACAGGGATTCCAAAGAAAATTATGACATTCCCAATAATAAAATTTTCAATAACCCAAATCTGTGTCAAACGTGGAGCTGTGAGAGCCTTTCTCTGTCCCATCCACATAATCAGAGAATAGCAGTATTTTATGTGTCAGTAAGGAAAAAAGCTGGAAAGATTCCTGATTAAAAAGGAAGAAGTCTTTCATATCACAGTGCTATGAGGGATAAACAAGCAAATATTTTCTGGTAACACTGCATAAAAAGTAACTGCTTCACAAACTCAGACCTCTCAGTAAAGTCCACTTAAGTGAGGACTGTTAGGCAGTTAATTGTTTTCAAGATGTGAAGGACCTAGAAGTTAGTTATGGGGACTATACTGACAGAATAAAAGATCAGTTTTAGGTGAGGTATTAAAATCAACACAAACTTAGCTGAGTAGTTGTTGATGGAAGGGATATCACTCCTTCTACAGTTTGGACCTTGAGTGTCCTTCAAAGGTCATGTCCAGAAGGTTTAGTCACAAGCCTGTGATACTTCTGGAAGGTGGTGCAGTCTTTTAGAAGTGGGGTCCAGTGTCATGAAACTAGGTTACTGGGGGTGTGTCCTGAAGGGAATATTGGGACCCCAGGCCATCTCTCTCGTTTTGCTTCCTCGGCCACCCTGAGGTGAGCAGCTTTGCTCCACCATCATGTACTGCTGGCCACAGGTCCAAAACTAAGGAGCCACCTGATCCTGGACCAAAACGTCTGAAACTGTGAGTCAAAATAAAATTTTCTTCCTTGTGAGTTGTTCAACTCAGAGAGAAAGAAAGCTGATTAACACAGAAAATTTGTACCAAGAAGTGGGGTCATTGCTATGACCATACCTGACAGTGAAATTCAGAAGCTTTTGGAATTGATTTGTGGGATAAGTTTGGTGTCCTGTTTGGAGAAGCAGGCTGAAAGAAACCTACAATCCTGTAAACTGAGGTTAAGGGATCATTCTGTTGGGGGCTCAGAAGACCAAAATGATAGGAATGAGGAGAGTCAAGGCTGTACTCATGATTTCAGATGGAAATAAGGACTCTATGGAGAACTGAAACAGAAGAAAGAATTTGAGAGACACCAGCTTGCAAGTGTACTCAAGTCCAAAGAATGGGCAAGATGATCTATTACAAACATAAAAAAATGGTAAAGGAAAATGGACCAGAGGAAACCAAGTAGTGATTAGGAGGTAGAAAGTGGAAGAAGAGCTGGGCATGGTGGTGCATGCTTGTAATCCCAGCATTTGGGAGGCTGAAACTAGAGTATCTGGATTTTTGGACAGCCTCAGCTGCTTAGTGAGGTCTTCTGCAACTTAGTGAGACCCTGTTTCAAAATAAAGAATAAAAAATAAAATAGGGCTGGGGCTGTAGCTCAGAGGCAGAATGCCTCCAGGTTCCATCCCCAGTACCACAAGCAAAAAAAGAAAGTGGAATAAGAAACTACAAATCTACAAATGAAATGAAATAAAACAACTAGAGAAACAACAACAGAATCCAGGCAGCAAAAAAATAAATGCAGACCATCAAAGGAAAAAGGAACGGTCATTAACAATCAATGCCAGGGAAAGGACAGGTAAAATAGAGGCTGACACAAATCTATTGGACTTGACAGTTGCAAGGTTATAGGAATTTTCCAAAGCAGTTCTGCAGCTCATGGGGAGGACTAAGTTCAACTAGGGCAGACACTAAAAAGTCAACACTCAAGTACCAGGGTCACTGGATCTTGGCACTGCATACTGAAAAAAAAATTACTTTATAATATGAATTAAATTTGCAAGGAATTTTGCATGATAAAAAGTAAAGGAATAAAAATATCAAGATAGACTAATGAAAGACAAAGTACTTGATAATCCCATTTCACTCTAATGCTGATTACAATACTACTAGTAATGCACTATGGGGTATTTCAATATTGAATTTTAATTTTTAACTTGAGCTTATGGATGGCAAGGTTTTCCTTTTGGCAGTTTGACAGCTATAGTTGAAAGGGTCCCAAGACCTTAGTAGATATCAGTAAGACAGATGGTCAAGGTACAAAGACATTTTGCATCTTCTTTTCTTTTTTTCCTAGTGTTCTTTAAAACCAAATGGTATCATTAGAATGTTACTTTAGTAGTCAAGGTGTTTTAAAAGGTATCTTTACCCTTCAGAGTTTTTTTTGAAATGAGAGATAGTAACATATTTGATACACTAAAGATGCAGGAAAACGAAAAAAGCAAAACAGATGCTTCTGCTAAGCTGAAAACAAAACTACTGTTTTAGAATAATAAATAAACTTTTAAATAAACATTTTTTATTCTTGTTAAAAAAGTGGCATACAGAAATGAGGTTGGTGGTGATCATGACATTCAGAATAATGTTATAAATCAGGTTACTTGTTCTTATAAAACAAAGACTTTATTTCATTAGGCAGCAACAGAGATGCCTAATGCTTTACACTACATTTTCATAGTCAATAAAGTAATCTAATTATTTGGATGAGTAAAATCATAGGAAAGCAACCTCAAGTGGTGACAACATATATCAAGACATGTGCTAGGGGAGAAGGAAATTCATAATGAGATGTTAATCTTTAGAAAAACAAAATGCTTGTAATGACTTGTCACTAAAAATGAGTATTTCTCTATGCTAGAAGGGATTTAAGAATCCTTTGCATGAAAATCACTTACCAAGTTCTTCATTTTCAATGACTTCGAATGTGGCCCAAATATCACCTTTTGTGGGAATGATATTTTTTATTGCTAATATATCATTAGTTAATTCTTCTGCTTCCATCACAGGAGAGATCTATAAGGAAAGCCATATTTCTTCAAAAGAAATGTCAGACACAGAAGTAGCCTTATGCTAGGGTAAAAATCCTCCACCATCAAATCTCTTCCTAGTAATAGTTAAAACTAGTTTCTCTAAGCATGTTCAGCTCTTCTCTATAAATTGTAATGCATTTTAATGTAGATGCAAAGGTATATTACAATATAGATATAATCAGGAAGAATTATTTTTCTCACTTGGTGAGCAATTACATTACTCAGAAGGGAAGAAATACCTAGTCAAACATGAAGACTTTTAGCAGACAACAAATCCAGTATCTTCCTAGGAGTAAAACTTTTCACTTGTCAGTTCCATAATCAAGAGTGCAATGTCACTTGGTTTATTATACACAGTCGACTGAGTGCTGTCTGTAATGCCAAGAAGCCCCAGGGTTTTGGTAGTCTGTGGTGTGCCCTGCCATGCCAAGTGACAGATGGTGGGATACCAAAGCATGCTGGAGCCAGGATTTTAGGGTATAGGGCAGAGTCTTCAGTGCCAGCCTGAGGCCACTGTGTAAGCACACAAGAGTCCCAAAGCTGGAGGCCACTGTGTAAGCACACCACCTCTTCAGGGACTTTCAGGATTTCTGATTTATTTTTTCATTTTTGGTTTTGCCAGTTTTAAGTGCATACTGGCCAAAAGCAAGAGCATTTCTTCATTTAGAATTTTGTTATAAAGCTAAACAAATAAAAGATTTTAAGCATTAGAATACTGCAACTGCAACTTACTTTGCACATTTCAATAAAAGTGCATCTTTTAAAGAATTTCTTAGAAAAGACTGCTTATTTCTATCTTCCCTCACCCTTATTAATTATAATCCTATATATTGTATGTACATAAAAAAACAAAAATACTTTTCACTACAGGTAACTCATATTACCTTTTGTTCTTCATGGAATTTAGGGCTTGTTTTTTGGAATATATTAATTAATATATTATACATACATTATAATATACAATAAGGTCCACTGTTCTATTTTGAAAAGCTCAATAAAACATAAAATTTTTAAAAAGTGGCATCTAGAAAAAGTGGAACATTCAAGAAATAGAAATAGTACATTGATCATTTTAATGATTTTTGCTCTGTATTGATCTATTTTTTTAAAAGAAGTATAGATTATTATTAAGCAAATAATTACTGGAAAATCAAATTTATGAAGTAGACAGCAGGAAGTGCCTCAGTTTGAAACTGGAGACCAAATCCTTTCTGCCCTATTCCAGAAGAGACTCAATGCCCCTCTTAAAACCACCTTGAATTCTACACTTAGGAAATCATTACTTTACAGAATGTATAGGTAAGTATAAGTAACACTTGGTATGGATTATGATGCCCCAGGTTTGTATTGTGGCCTAAATTTCTTTTAATTTCAAGTTTCTATTCCAACAAACTGGGGCTGTCATTTGCTGCATCTGCCTCCATGGGTTGAGGTAATGGTCAGCAGAGATAAGTGTAAATAAATGAATTTGAAACTTTTAAGCATTAATTCAAATGCTGATTATTTTTCTTCTATTTTAAGAGTATTTGGAGATTTTTATAGGTGAAACTATATATTCTGTGATCTAAACACACTTAAGACAGTATGAGAACTTTGTCCAATTGTAAGAACTTCTGCTACACACTTTGTTACAATTTAGATATAGAATGCCTTCTGTAATAGCTCATGTATTGGCACTGCAAAAATGGCTCAGAGGTGAAATAATTGAATCATGAGGATTCTAAGCTCATCAGTGAGTAAATCCATTGGTGGATTAATAATTTGAATGGATTTACTGGATGATTACATAGGCAGGTGGCATGTAGCTGGAGGAGGTGGGTTACTGGGGTGTGGTCTTGTGGACTACATATGTCCACAAGCTCCCTCTTCTCCATTTCTCTGCTTTTGGTCTCCATGATATGAAAACAAGGTGACTCTGTACACTGTGCCACCGCCATTTGTGCTTTGGAGTCAGTTCTATGAACTGAAACTGTGAGTCCCAATAAATTTTTCTTCCTTTAAGTTGTGCTGTCAGGCATTTAGATCATGCTGGTGAGAATGCTGACTGAAACAGATATATAAGTGAAATGAAATTAAAATGTGATGCTAAAGGATTTGTGCGTATGTAAAGTCATATGCTTTGAATGTCTCTTCTAGCATTAGTAATAGACTTATGTTGACTGACCTGTACTAGTTTCTCACGTCCATTATAAAAATAACACATTTAGTGTAAGAACTATGATGTGGCCAAGGACTGGCAAGGCAAATGCCTCATAAGGTGCTTGATCAAGCTTATGATTGTAGTATTTCAGCTCCCTGTTCTAAGTAAGGTAATTAGTGCAACATAGTCATAGCACATTAACTATTAGAAATATTCAAATTAAAAATTAAAATTTATTTAATATAGCAAATGTCCATAAGTATCTAATGTGACTGTTAATCTTGGACTTAAAAAAGATAAAAAGCTGAGGTTGAATTTCTGGCACATGGCAGAATGCTATCTTACCAAGTAAGAACATGAAATATCACTATTAGTATTATCAAGGCAGACTAATTACTGGATATGGTAGTGTAGGAAAGATCTATTTTTATTTCAGCAAAGATGATCGATATCCTCAAGGAAGAAAATAATTATCTAATAGTCAAATAAAATTGAAGACTGCGTGCTAAAGTATAGGAAACAAGGGTGGTAGATTAATAATAACAATAATGATACTAGTACTAGTAGTAATAGCTATTGATTAAACTATGCTGAACAATTTGCTAAGTGTTTTACATGCATTAGCTTAATCAGTGCTCATCTCAATGATATAATGTAAATATTAAAATTTTCCTTCATTTTATAAATGAGAAGATGAAGGCTAAGACAGAGTAAATCACTTGCCTAATGTTAAGAAGTTGAACTCAGGTCATTTTCCAGAACCTATAGAAAATCCTAACTGACCTAAAGCACATAAGATGTTTTCTTTCTAACTTACCAAAACATAAAATTCCAGGATGACATTGGTATGAAAAGTCAATCTTGTCATCAGTCATTATTTGAACTGGATAGGTAACATAACTCTTTACATTCTCCTTTACAACTTACCCGAATTATAATACTACAGTCAGGCTCCTTCCTTTCTACATAAACTTCAATCAACAAGTCTCCGGCCTGGGAAACCTAAAAACGGCAGATGTGAAGACATAACATATAAATAGGTCACAAAAACATACATATGATATTTAAGACAGCTATCAAATCCCAGTCATGTTTCGCAAGGTTTTACAACGATTTAGCTCAGTTCTCCTGTCCACAAACATGATGTACTTATTTCAAAATATGGTTAGGACAAGGAATCTACACAATGTTATAAACAGCAATAATACAAGGTGATGTTTAAAAATCTCTTCCTAAAGAGCGTGGTATTCTCAAATATCTTACATTTTTACTGAAACCATGACGCTATCTACAATGGAAATGAGCTGGCTTTGATGACAGAAGTTGTGGGAGTGATCATCGCATGCATTAACAGGATGAAAAAAATTAGGAGTAAAAATGAGCTTTATGCGAGTTTCCTCTAAACCATAATGTGTGCCTAATATCAATAATTAAAAGACAAACTAGGTCTTCCTAATTTTTCAAAAAGAAAGCATAGAAATTGAAAAGCATGAGATACACAAAGCAGACTGATAAAATAGAGGGTTAAAAAAAGAATCAAATGAATCTATGAATAATATTTTTAGTAGCTTTTTGTTCAGAAATACACTTAAGTTCCATAATCACTTACAAATAATATCCATCACCCAATATTTTAAAAGTAGTAATGGAGAAATAATTATTCTGAAGTTAAATTTGCCGCTGCATAAAACTGAATGAGTAAATTTGTGAGGAAAATATTAAAATGTACTTTGAAGAAATATTTCCCAATTACTCTGTCACTATAGGGTTTCTATGTCTATCTCCAATTTTTCTTTCTCACTTTGTATGGTATGCAAAAATTCTAGGAAGAAAAAGAAAGATGTGGCATTTTTTCTTTTCACTATGTTTGCACAAACAATTCTCCAGGAAATACATGTTTTAAAAATTTAAAAACCAAACGCAAAGTACTCAGAGTGAATCAATAAAAGGAAATAGCTAGAAAATTCAAATAGGAGTAAGATATAGACTGTCAGAAAAATACTTCAGAGAAGAATCTGAATGGATTAAATAAAAACTCAAACAAAAGAAGTGATTTTCCAAACTCTTCTATTTCCCTTTTCTTATTATTATAAAATATAGATAATTATTTCTATTTTTACTTATCCTGAGCATTCAAAGCTCATTTCTTTATTGAAATATGAAGGTAAAAGATAAAAATGTAAAAGATACCTATGCTTTATCTAATAACAATATAGACAATTTTGCCAAAGATTTCCTCTCAGACTCAAACAACCCTTTATTTCTGGACTGAAATACTCCCCAAAAAGTGAAAATATGAAAGAATTAATAATAAACCATAGTTTTTTTTTAGTGTTAAAGCTAACTGCTATGGAGGTTGTATTTATTACTTTGGATCAAAATGGAGGATGTAATTTGTTACATAATTAATAAAACAATCTTAGTACTGGGGGATCTAAGCACTTGCCCATCTCTTTCACATGAAATAGTAACTCCGGTGATTTCTCTAATTAGCAGCACATATTTCAGAACTGAGGCAAATATAGGGTCTGACAAGAAATAATTTGTCTTGTTATCTGAGCAAAATTGTCAACAGAATAAATATGACTCATTTTTATTATTTCCATTGGAACCCTGAGCCCAATATAATTCCTGGTTATTAGAAGATGTCTCATGATCAGCCTTAAGAAGTTCCGGTGAATATTCATCAAAGTAAGGTACCCTGAGAAAGCACAGCACAACCTGAACACACAAATCTGATGTAATGTGGCTGAAAAAGCAAGACAGGATTTAGGAAAGTCACCTTAAGACAAAAATTAGCAGGTGTTACACAGATCACATTAGAAAGTCTGTCATGAATATAGTCATCTGAGAGTATGCAGAGCAGAAGCATATAAGAAGTAATTTATATTTTCAAAATCATGATGGAAAAATCATTATGCTGTCTGAATTTGCAATTTATTTTGGTATTTCTCTGGCTTTAAATGCTTCCTTTCAAATCCACTGGCACTTTCAATAGTGTCTTTAAAAATATCTTGACAAACTGATTTTCCTTTATATTTACATATTCCTTTATATATACATATTTTGCATGTATATATCAGGTTGCAGAATTATGCCATTTTTTCTCAAGGTTCTTTATCCCCACTGCTTCTGTTTGCTTCAAAATACAAAATAAAAAACAAAAAACAAAAAACAAAAAAAAATAAAATATCTTTGTTTACAATAGAATTGTTTGGTTTTGTTTAATTCTTTAGTGATCTAACTATTACTACTCACTTGAGTGTCTTTCCACTTGGTAATAAAGCTATTTTCTATGTCCATTTGTTTGACTTGATCTTCTTTAACCTGTTTAAAATATAATTTGGTACATTCTAATAATGTAGAGTATAAGGAGTGATGGTGCTCATCCTCATATAACTCTTTAGGAACTTAAATACAAATAAGTTAAAAATAGATGAGAATGGCCACCTTAACCATCATGGGCCCACACAGGGCAGAAATAAAGCCAACAACAAAGTTCATAACATGCTTCAATGATATTTCTTCAGGTTGCAGATTCCACCCATGGAAGATCTACTGCTGATGACATTTAATAAGCAAAAGGGGATGATGAATGGTTTCTGAAAGTTCTCATGAATGGTTTCTGAAAGTTCTTATAGATACCAGAGAACTCTCATTTCTGAAACCAAAATGGTCATTAAAAGTGCTTATTAAGTCTCTAACACATAGTTAGGTTTAACATAACTATAAAAATAACCATTAAGTTTCCATTAAGAGATTGGTACAAAACTGGAATATAAAGAGAGCATATAAAGCCGCACAATTTTTTTCCTAATTTTTTCACCATTAGATTATTGCAAGGAAATTGCCATTGATAAAAAACAGTGGACACATAGGAAGAAATAGAGAGGAGATCAAAGAGCAAGGAAAATATAAAAACTCTGATAGCCATTCCTCTATGAATTAAAGTAGAAATTGTATTACTCTGCTTAAGATAGTTCATTTTCCTTTGCTAAGGAACCTTGTGATACATTATTATAATAAGAATATAACTCTACAGTAACCTATTAGATTTTATCTGCTACATCCATACATCCCACACACCCAGAAAACAGCCAAGCATTACAAATATCACTTAATAGAATGAAAATGGTTATATAACAAAAGTAAGATATAATTAGTTATGTGGTGGAACTGGAATTGGACCTTTGACCATACCCACCATATTGAAACCATGCATGGGCCTATTTCCTCTACTTGTATTTATTTGAACAAGTTAAGTGTTCTAATTCTAGTACATAATTGTTAAATATGAACTTTGTAAAACAGAGAATTAAAAAGCCAAATAATTAAAGTATCAATGACTTAGTAAACATCATGGAATAATAATATAACAATATTTCAGAATATTGTTATTTTTTCTTAGTTGGTGGCACAATTAAAACAATTTAAAAAAACCTATAATGCTTTCAATTGCATGATTTAACAGTCTGGTGTTTATTACTAAATTTGTTAAATTCATAACTTTATACCTCTAAGTAGACATACTAATGCACACACATACTGAACCTGGTGTTTATTACTGAGTTTGTTAAATTCTTAGCTTCACACCTTTAAATAGACATACTTATTGCAGAGATATACTGAGAAGAAAAAAAAAAAACCACACATACAAAATCCTATAAATAGACCTATTCTGCTCAACGTATACCTGATGGCAAACAAGCCTTAAAAGGAACAAAATTTAAATGAATGACTATAGCTGAGGACTCTAGTTATATTGGATAATTTAAAGAAACATCAGTATCCTATATTGCCCTATTTCTAAATATTCATAAAGACCTGAATAATAACACCTTAAAGTATGTACCTTTCTTTGCAAACAGTAACATCAAAATCATTTTAATAAGGGTAGGATATAGAATATTTACCTCAAATATTTCAACATAATGATTAATTAGGTCCTCAATTACATTAACTTCTTCACTTGTTTGTCCTTTAGTTTGAAACAAGCAGGATGAAAAGACCAATGCCAAATTATGGGAATTCATATGATTGATTTCTGAGCACTTCTGGACCCTGTTAGAGAGAGGCATAGCTTATTATGACACACTTTTACTTGAAAATTAAATTTCATAGAACTATAAGCCAAAATACCCATGTTTCTTTAAACACACACACACACACACACGCACGCATGCACGCACGCACGCATGCACAGGCACAGAAACACACTGAAGCTCTTTAGTATAAACAGGGCAATAATGATTTAAAGAAAAAAAAAACATGGTTCTTTCTTCCAAGTAGTTTATATTATAATTAAGAACACAAGAAAGAAAAAAGTACTGTTAAAGAAGAGACCAGTACAAATCACAAAGGAGTGCTTGATGTTGATTTAGAGGGTGGACTGACCATATGCAAATAGTTTTAAACAGTGAAACAACCCAAGGCCAAAGCATAAAAATGTGCATACAAAATGGTATAAACTTTTGGGGCTGCAACATAAATGAAAGAGGAACAAGGTCAGGAAATAACCAGGAAAAAATGACAATAAAGGTGGATTGTTGGGCATGTAATAAAGAGTACCAAATTCTACGTTTGAGGCTGGGCTAAATTTTTATGAAAGTGAATGTCAGGTAAGAGAACACCTGGCAGTACAAGTAGAAGCATGAGCAGATATGAAGTGATTAGTCAACTTATCAGTAACCTACAACCTTGTGGACTTACAATGGGTATTCAAAATATTAAAATATGAACCAGAAGTTTAAGTGGTTAAAAATAAAACAAGTACAGCCATCTTCCCAAGAAAAGGAAAGTTATATTGATAAAGACACAGTGGATGAGAATTACACATAGAAGTATCTGTTCATGGTCTCTGTCTGGTCATTGACTCTATACAGCTGCTACTCCACTGCCTGTTTAATAACATTTGGAAAATTTTAAAATATATGCTAAAGGAGAGAGAGGAAACTCCACTAAAGGAATATATCAGGGCTAAGATAGGTGTTCCTGTCCGTAGAGAATATCGATTCTAGTAGGTACAAGAAAAAGTAAACACGATAGTAATATATATGATAATGTAGGAAATCTATAACAAGATGCAAAATTGTATAGCAGAGACAGGTAGAGCAAATACAATCATCCTGTACAATTTACAAGATGCAAAAGAAGCTGGAATTTAATAAAGGAGGATGTAACAATAGCAGATACCCCTCTCAAAACCACTTCTGTACTTTTATCACATCAGACTGTAAATGTCCAGAAAATTTATCTCCCTGTCTGCCTCTGTTACTAGAATCTCATCATCTCACAGTCAGAAACTCTTGCTTTAATCACAATATAGTGCATAATAAATAGCTGGAGAATGGAATTAAGTGGATGCTACTGATGACAGAATTGATCTTTTATCTACGGTAGGGACTGAATCAAATTCTGTATCAATCTGAATTTATCTGAATTGACCTCTCGAACTTTTGATTCAAATATCAAATATTCCTGCCTTTCTTCAAACTGCTATAACACCATTGCCCTTTGACACTATTCTCCTCTCTTACCTTTGGTTTTTATGACTGCCAAATTTTCTGGAGTAAACTGTGAATAAACAATTTATTTTTCTTCCCTTACCTCTTGGCTCCAGATGTAGGTATCCCTAAGTGTTCTATAATAAGCTTGTTCCATCTCTTTTTGTAACTCAGGTCTTCTCATCAGAAGCCCAAGGAAACAGTTGCCTAATGAGTTTTTAAACTTCCTCACAACCAATCCTATCACAAACAGAAATATATTTGTGGGGCTACTATGCCAAGACAGACTTGATCAGTCATTTCTTATCACTTAAAGGAATAAAATCCAAAGGTTTTTTTCATGATCTACAAACTTTTCACAGCCTCCTGCCCACCAACTATAAACAGTCTCATTTCCTAGTACTCCTACATCCCAGCAGACATCCTTCACTCATTTTTTGTGCATACATTTTTTTTTGTTTTGACAGGTCATTGCTATGTTGTACAGGCTGGTCCACACTGGTCTTGAGCTCCTGGCCTCAAGAGCTACTCCTGTTTCAGCCTCCTGAGTGGATGGGATTACATATGCATACCATGAACCCCAGCTTTGTACTTTTCTTTGTTCATACCCAGTTAAAATGTCTCTTTGATTTTGAAGCATATAAGCATTCCCTGAACCTGAACACACAATGAATCACTCATTCTGTGCCACAGCTCCTTAATAGCTGGATCTTGAGCAAGGCTTGGTCTGCTCGAGTCCGGCAAGGCAGTCGATTCCAAAAGAAGGAATGCATGGCATATCCCACTTTGCAGTATTATATTCTGGAAATTTGGGGTGCTTTGGATTTTGCTTTTATATTAATTATAAAAGAAAACTTATTAGAAACATGTGGTCTGACAGATACTGATCTCTTAGCTGAAAAAAAGCAGTGCCTCGAGACAACCCAACGCATTAACCTTTTACAAGCATTAGTCTAAAAACAGGCTTTGCAAGTTTATCTGAATAGCTACTACAAATAGTCTTTTGCCCACTACCACCTGGTCTTCCTGGAACCAGCTAACTATCTGAGATAAGATAGAACACTGCTTAAAGGGGCTAAACAAAATTATAAAGATTTTAACTAATGAAAAAGAATTTTTATATACATGTTGTAACCTTAACTGGTTGAACTCTGGAAAAACAAGTCTGTAAAAATTCCTGTTCTATATGCCTCATTGTAAAAAAAAAAAAATAGTATAAAACAGTGACTGACAAACAATAAAACAGATACACTTCTTCACTGCATTTGGTGTGAGCGTATTCTCGTGACCTCTTCTCATTCCACACCTGTCGAGGGACTCCTGACCCTACTACTTTGAGGGCTGGACCTCAGGAATTCTGTATCATTCTATGATGTATACTAAAATTCTCTGTATGAAATAATTCTTTATGTTTCGTAAACTATATTTGTATGATGCAATAGGAAAATCAGTTTCACAGACTGGAGATGTAGCTCGGTGGTAGAGACTTTCTTAGTATGAACAATTTCCAACATACACACACACACACACACACACACACACACACACACACACCACCACCACCACCACCACCAACACCACCACCACCAACAACAACAAAACCCTAAAAAAAAATCAGTTTTAAAACAATAGAACTTATGTGCATGAAAACTAGTGTCAGGGAAAAAAAAAACAAAACAAAGAAAAAATGACACATTGTGGAAGATTTCTAAATCTAGACTCTTTGTAGAATTCAGCTTTATATAAATTTATTCAAGGGAAAATTTCATCCATATAGAGAGTTACAATATTTCCTTAAGCTAAATTAACACTTATTAAAGTGTTTGTACTAATCATTGATGAGATCAAACCAATCTTTAGTTTTAACTTAAAAGGTTATTTTCAAACATCCTCATTCTTTGGAATTCTCAAATCGCCATTATATTCCTCATCTTCTAAATACAGAGAGACCACAGGCCCTGACATCTCATCAACGGTCTGATTCCAGACTATCTTGGTTCAGGTGATATAAACTGATAATGAAGAAATGAGAGTTTATAAAGAGTTCACCACAAGAAAACACTGTGCTAACAGATTCTTGTTATAGAACTCAACATATAAGGAATCGCTTAACCTCTCTATAATTCCATGCTGTGTGCTCCCAAATTCTATATATATAAATTTATCCCCATACCTCATAGGCAGAGATAATAAGGGAATAACTCTTCCAACGTCTACTCAAATGAGTGTTAAAATTCTTACTTATGCACTGGATGCCCTAAGGATGGTGCATATGATTCTTTCTGATTTATTTAAAAATTTTTCAGTGCTATTTAACTGTAAATGTGACTTAGTTATAGAAAAGAAGGCTAAAGTAATACTTCTTAAGATATAGTGAAAGATTCACAGTCCCATGAAGATGGTTAGCCACACAACTTTAAGAAGTAATCACTTACTGAGTGCCATGTTTGAAATGTCTAAAAAAAGTTCATGAATCCACCCACCTGTAAAGGTGTTCAATGATAGCTGCCAGGGTTGCTCTGTTGACCACTGGAAGACTACGTATAAATGTTCCATACTTTTTATTCCTTTCCTTCTCATCTTGTGTATCTGTGGGGGGAAAAACAATCTTTAAGTTTAAACTAGTAATGCACATTGTAAAGTACATCAGTATTTGAAAATAATATTTACATTTAAAAATAATAGCCACAATAATAGTGTGGTATAGTAAGTGATACAATCAAGTTTCAGTAGAAAAATATTCCAACTTCCAAAGTAATTACCTGTAATTCTACAAAAGCACATATTCTTATAAATATTCCATGGCTCAATGCTCTAACTTATAAATTATACTTTAAAATAAAACACTTTCAAAATGGAAAGGTGGAAGAATTATATTTTTTAACTTCTACTTTATGGATTACTGAACTTTAACTTAACAGGAATGTATTTCATTAATTACTCAAACTGGTGTACAAATTGAAAAGCTATACCAAAAGTATTTTAACTCTAGCTGTAGGGAAGATTCATTGCTCGCATTTAAAAATGACATTTCTACCCCCCTTTTTTTTTCTTATGAAAATTCTTCCTAAAGCTATGAACCATCCCAGAGCTCTGATCTGCGTTACCTCTCTGATCTATATAAAAGGCCTCGTCTGAGCCCTGCTCCCTTCAACTCTTTGGAAGAGATGAGAGGACAATCAAGGAAGTCATACACAGGATTTAATAGTATGATCCAGAATTAGAGGATGATTGGACTTTTTCTTATGCTATGGACAGAAATGAACTGTTCTATGAAGAGGAAGGTGGAAAGGAATTGCCCTACAACCACTACAAGTCAAATTCGTGAAGAAACTAGAGACAGGGACCCCCAAAAATCTAGACTCTAGAGGATATGTAGTGGTGGTTCAGTCTAACTTACTAGCTGACACAAAAAATAAAGATCATTCTTAAAATGAATAGCAAAACTCAGGAAAGATTTCAGGTCATATAGAAAATACAATGGGCAATTAAACTAATTCATAATTCAGATAATTTAAGTGTTCTTAGAAGAAGACATCATACATCATATACATAGGTGACAGGCTACTGCCAGGTATTCCTGCTCTCAGGTGCACAGGGCAGACAAGAGTTCTCTGAGGTTACCCAGAGAGTTGTGGTTCATCTTTGTCAGATGCAACATTAAGCACTTTTGAAGTGTATGTCTGAGTTGTATTGGATCTAAAAGCAAAAGACTCAGAGACTATTCAACCCAGTATTCAAAGCACTTCCCAAGCAGATTCTCTAAAGAATTCACATATAAGTAAAAGGAGAAAACATTCCTTTCTGACATATACCTACCAACTACCTCATCCCGGAGCAGAGACAATAATTAAAAACTTCCTTATCACTTGACAACTTTAGCGAAAACTTATTTGATAAATATTTTTGACAATTGATTTTATAATACAAATTGTAACTTCATGTTTTTAAATTATAATAAAATTATCTTAAAATAAAAGTGAGTATTTTAAAGGAGCCAGGCTTAAAGAGGCACATTTATCTTGTTATATATTTTATATCCCAGAAAACTATAAAATCAACTCTTTTTGTGATCAGCTAAGCTTAAAAATTTGAGAAATATTTAGAAGCAAATAATAGGCTATCTTCTGAATTAGGTAATTAAACTGTGAAAAACTTTAGTAGCAATATTTTTCTCTTTATGCAGACATTTATAATAAGGGTCATTCTTAAGAAAATTTTCAAACTGTATATATTTTATTATATAATTAAAAAATTAATTCCTTCAACTATATTAGTTATGATTTAGATTGAACAAAGATTTTTTAATAAAAAAACTATTTCCCAAAGAGAAGTATCATAATAGCCAAATTCAAAAGCCATTATCTAAAAAAAGTCTTGAAACAAATTAAATGTATGAGAAACAGGTTCATAATTATAATATAAATCAAAGCTAAATTTTGAAACCTGAAAAAAGCCTGAAAATTGTATTTTGTAAATGTTATAGACATATGAAAAATCTGATAGCTTACTGAGAAAAACTAAACTGTTACATATATATATATATATATCACAATTATGGAAAAAGATTATAATAGAACAAAGGTGTATGCTTACAACGCACGAATAATAAAAAAAAATGAAACTATTAGAATGATGGATTCGAGACAATGTTTACATTTAAGTCTTTGTTGTAGTTTGTCAACAAAAAGTTGTTTTAAATCAATGAATGTTTAACATGTTTTAATGAAATTGATTTGACCCAAAGAATGATTTAATAAACTACTTTTCTAGGGTAATTTCTAAAGTTCTCTTTCAGTGTAACAAAGCTTCTTTACTGCATGATATGGAAGCTAAGAGAAATGAAGAAAGAGTAAAAAGTTGCTGTTCTGGACACTAAAGAAGCAAAACAAGTGATGGAAAGATAAGCATCATATGATAGTTTTCAAGTTATTAAAGACTAAAAATAAGTCCAAGAATTAAAGAAGGCAAATATTCATTGTGGTCTATGTCATATGTGTTACCTAATGCAGAGATCCAATATGGATACAGCTCCTTCGTAAGAAGTGCATCGTCAATGTCAGAGAGAAAACTCTTCAACACACCCGTCACGTCTTCAAGCTGATGTTTCCCAGCCCTCAGTTTAAAACTTCTTGCATCTTTTTTGAAACTCTCCAGCAGTTCACTTATGCGCAACGGATCACCATTCTTTTGATAAATATATTTGCATCCTAAACCTTTGTTTAAAAAAATATATTGAAAAGATATTAAAAAGTCTAAATTCAAAATGTACTTTGATATCTTAAAGACAGAACAAATCTTTGAGTTGAGTTGATGAACAACAAAAATAGAGCACTATGCAAGAAGGAAAAGACTTCTTAAGCCCTAATTTTAGTATTTGAAACTCTTCCATCTTCAGCTTTCAGCAAGCCTCAGACCAGCACATCCTCCGGTTCCTCAAAATATCTTTTTTACAATGTTTTCTTGCCTCAGTGCCCTTATTCACTTAGTCCCCATTCTGACAAAAGTGAGGCTCTCAAGGATAAATTTCCTCAACCTTTCACCCCATATTTGTCTACTGATTTCTTTCTGTTCTTATCTTCTCCTTCTTCCCAGTGAACAGCAGGGCCTCCTTTTTTCTTAAATTACTGATTCATCAAATGCCCTATTTAAGTAACAGCAGCAATCATTAGTAGGTGGTCTAGGAGTGGTGATGTGATGACACCAACACAAAAGTCCCTTCTAGTGTCCCTGTCCTTGTTCCTTTCAGTTTCCTATTTATCCTTTCTACTGTCTCGCATTCCTATAAATCCTTTTGCCACACAATCTTGCTTCTGTTCTGCTTCTTGAGTCTGTTGGGAACAATGTCATCAATGAAGTCTTTTATCCTAGATGCTGTAGCTAATGAGAGCTTCTTGCAGGATGGGACATGCCAAAGGATCCATTAAAATTGTTAAAATTCTTTTAATCCCATGACTTTCATGGTCATGAGGTCTTATCTCTTCTTTTTGCCCCCTCTCAGTGGTTAATCTCCCAGTCTTCTATTTATTCTGTTGTCTAGTCTTTGCTGATCATTCCAGAAATCTGCCTTCAATTCTATTCTCTTCTTGCCCCAATCCAAACCCCCAAAAACTGTTTGGGTAAACCAATCCAACCTCATCACTTTAACTACTACATTTACATTTTTATCTGAGTTTTAATTTCTAAGCTTTATATATACATATATACATATGCACAAATACACCATGCATATACATGCAATACAGAGATTGACATGCACGCGTACCATTTATATTCATATACTTATGGGCAAACAAACAAACAAACAAAAACCTAAAGGAATTAATCTCCTGTCACATTTACCACCTCACCTTCCAATCCCAACATTTTAAAAATATATTTTTCCTTAATCTTTCCATTATGGTTTGGATTTAGAAATGTCCCCAAAACCTCATTCATTAGGCAGTGCAGTGAGATTCAGAAGCAGGGTATGCCTGGAGGGGGTGATTCACTGGGGGCAGGACCTTGGGGACTATATATGTCCCTGAGCCTTCCTCTCACTCTCTCTCTCTGTGTGAATACCATGAGCTGAGAACACCCCCTACCTCTCCCACCCCTGCAGCTGTGAAGTTTCTGCCTTAGAGCCAGCTGACCAGTCTAAATAAAATGTCTCTTTTCTCAATTGTTCTTGGCACGTATTTTGGACGGAGTAACAAAATATCTAACTAATATACTAAGTATATGACATTGTGTACTTCTTACCTTTTTTTTCCCTAGCTCATCTCACTTAAAAAAGAAGAAACTTTCTAGCAAACCTCATAAAAAAAACAAAAACGATGTCAAAGAGATTCTTCATTATGCTTCATTATGATCTCACTCTAAGGCTGCCCCCCTCTTCCAATCCCATTTGCTATTATTTTGTGCATTCAATTCTACAGTTTTCACACCTCCCTGCCCCTGTCTTGTGCAGCCATACAGTCTGTCTTTACTATTGATAGCATGACCTAAGAATAGATCTATTCATATCACCGACAGCTTAAAAGTATAGATGCTGCCTTCCCGCTGTCTAAAGGGTAAAGTAAGAGGATTTTATTCAGATATAAAAACAATGTATGACTTGACCTAACCTCCTATCTCTTGGATGCACCTCTTTTTCTCTTACTAAGTTTTTACCACATTAAATTACACAAATATATAAACTTCCTTGAACAGACAATTATGAAAACTTCCCTTATTCCCATGTGGTGTGTGAAATTCTCCCCTGTATCATGGACCTGTAGAAACCTTGAACTTCTATACTATAGAATTTTGTTCACTGAGATATAACTCTCTATTTACTTATTTTTTCTAATTTATAAATCTACAAACTCCTAGGAGGTAAAGGTTATGTCTTATTCTCTGAATGTACCAGGTAGCTATAATTCCTAGAAGAACGCAATAGTATTCCGTAAATGATTTTAAATACAGAATAAGTAAGTTCTCCAAAAACCAGTTCTGACTATATGTCTCATATATCATATTCCTAGCTGAGGTTGTTTCGAATAGCCAGTATTCAAACAAATTTAGTTAGCTGAATAAAAATTTGAAAGTAATTTTGTTTATATAAATTAAAACAATTTTCCCCAAAACTAGCTAGTATACTTTATAAAAGAACTTAAAATCCTTAAAAACTATCACAAACATGGTCAAGTTCAAACCTTGAAACAAAAGCACCAATAATTGGCCTTTAGATTTTAATCCACAGGCTAGGAAGTTCAAAATAATTGCTAGCATAAAGACCCTGAGTCAATCACCTTCATCCTATAATCACTGGGCAGTTTTTAAGTTTATATTCATTTTTTTCCTTTTATACATGCTAATAATATTGAGGTTTTACCCATGTTCTATGAATAAAAATAATCCTGTATTGGCTTTATTACTTTAATATGCGAGTTAATATACCTTGTGTTAGAGTTATAAGTAATTATAATCTATGAGATTTAGTTGAAAATAATCTAACACTTCTAAATTCAAATAAACACTACAAGGAAACTTCTGAGTTTCCTAGAGAAACATTAAATTGGATACACTGGAACTAGTCATGTTATTTTAATCATTTGTCAGATTAGGAAAGACCCTGTGCCATGATAAATCTAACATGGTATGAAAATTCCCAATGAGGTTATGTTCTTGCTAAAACACAATATGTATACGATTCATTTATACTTGTGAAATGCAAGCACAATAATACTGGGTGGCTGTAATAAATGAAGAAGATAATCCTCTACTCTCCCCGTTCAAATAAACATGACTACAGCTAAAAACAAAAACTTAAATGTACCATCATAGCAAGGAACATCCTATATTGTTAGGCCTTATATGTGATCATGTATATATTTGCTCAGATATATAATACAAACACAATAAATCTAGACATTAATAATAACCATACTTGGATTGCATCTGAAATAAAATACTGAAAATGATACTGTACTTAGAAGAGATTAACTTTAATTTCTAAAAATTATTTTTACCATTGTACTAGTAATTTTTGACATTTTGCTACCTATCAGCATATTGACAGTGCTTGTATTAGAACATATAAACCCCAGCTCAGCCTTTAACTTTTACGCTTCCTACTCTGTTTCTGATAACTCAGTTTAATGTGACCCTATCACTAACTATGACTTCTTTTAAAATTAAAAAAACCCAAAGACATCTCTAATGGCATGTATCCATAGGTTAAAAGGTAGAAACATTTATATATTAAAAATATAGTTAATAAATTTCTACCTTTTAGAATATGAAAAAAAGACAGAAACAAGGACAAATTAGAAATATTTATAATAATCTGAAGATAAATATGAAGAATAAAGAGTACTTTTCAAGCATGCTTAAGATACTCATCACGGCATATGAAATTAAAATGAAGCTAATCCATGAGGTATAGACCTAGTTGTTTTTACTTGTCAACTATCTATAAAAATAACTTACAATTGAAAGTTATTATATTAATAGTCATGTCTCTTAATATAAACATTTGACCAACAGCATGTTGAATGATATAAATAAATACACAAGCACACCCTGTGTGTATTGCCAACAGAAAGAAAATTCTTTTCATATTGTTCCACAGTTTTACCATTTCTAAAAACAAGCTTAGGTGTGTTGAACTACTCTAGGTTTTATTCTAGGCTTATAGCATCTGAAAAATAGTCTTTACTACTTTTGTATACATTTTACAATTTATTCTTTCAATACATTAACATTTTTATGTAAATGAACGAAGAAGGAAGTGGTAAAAAAAGGTATTATACAGTTTAGAAGAATATTACTAGGAGAAAGAATGGCTGTTACCTGAATGGTGACTGTGCTTTTATTTTTCACTTGTGTACTTAGGAACATAAAGGGCATTAATTCAGTCTGATGGCGTTACCACTTTAGAAACTGTAAGAATGGTACTATGAGTTCTAGGGGTTGAATAAAAACTCTGTGATACATACCATACTGTGTAACAAATGCTATACAGCTGTTCACAATAATGGGAACGTCATTTTTGCTGAGCTGCTGATCTTGTAATGCATTGCCATCTGTACCTGCTGCTTTTTCGATTGCAGTATGCCAGACTGTGAAATCCAACTTGGTATGCCCATGGATGTATAATGTTCTGTAAAGTTTAAAAAGCATTTTATATTATAATTTTACTTCTTTAAAATAAATTCTTACTTCAAGACAATTTCCCCTTAAGTCCACATAAAGGTGATCCTGTCTCACTTATCATAAAAAAAAAAAAAAAAATCCTTTATCTTATCCTGATTTCCAGTTGCTCTTTTGCCTGGACAGTCTCATCTTTCAAAAGAATAGAGGAAGTTATCCTAATTTATGGTCTCATCTCTTTTAATTCCCCAACTCTTTTATTATGTTTCTGAATAACTGAACTAAAACTGTCATGGCAAACATTCTAATAGATATTTCTGGCTTTTTTTTTTTTTTAACGCTATTAGAATTGTTGACTTCTTAAAAGAAAACTATTATCATCAACTTCGGTTTTTAAGGCAAAATTTTTTCTGGATTTCCCTCCTATCTCCTATCTTTCTGGTCCCTCATTTTTTTATCCCAAGCTCATTTCCTCTTTCTGAATAACAAGGTTATGTGTAACCTCAGTGCCCACACAAACTCCATGGACTCTCCAGGGGTACATAATGCAGGCCAGGGGTTTCATCTTCCCTATGCAAATCACAAACTTTGAATTCCCCATTTCCAGGCTGTAACTGTCACTAACAAATCAGATTTGTTGTAAAGATTGAATATATGAGAGGTTAAGAGTGGGACTGGGCTGGGGGTGCAGCTGAGTGGGAGAGCACCTGCCGAGCATACACCAAACCCTGGATTTGATCCATAACACTCTTTTAAAAAAAGTGGGAACTGCTTTTATAATTTCCAAACTTGAATTTTAGCTCTGCCATTTTCTTTATAATGTTAAAAAAGTTATCAACCTGTTGTGACTCAGTTTTATCACTAGTGAAATGAGGATAATAACTACCTAGTTCACCACACAGTAGATATCAGTAATTAGATAATAAAGCATAATGCTAATAAATGCTTATTTTTTAACACTTTCACCTTAATGTGCAACAATCATGTCAAAACTTTGCCTCTCCCCATACCAAACTGCTGCCCCGGCATAATTATCTTCTAATCTCATCAGATGTTCAGTATTCAGGATTAAGTGCAGCCCCCCACCACCACCAATCAATTCCACATAAATTGAATCACAAAATCCCTTTGACTACAGTTTCCCAAAATATTTACCCTGTCTCCTCTTCTTTCTCATACTGTCTTATTTCAGATCTTTATAGTGTTCTTTAGGTTATAGAATCCCTTTCCCAATTCTATACCCTTCTAGTCCCCACTCCTCACTACTAACACATAAAGCTAAGGTTTCCATGACATGGCCTATATTTTCCCATACGATTTCAAGTGTCATTCTTCTACACTAGAAACATACTGAAAACAAAAACATTGTGTCTAGTGTCTTTGCAATAAATATTTCCTGCTCTTTGGCTGCCCACTACAACTCTCCCCTCAAAGGTATGCTCTAGGGTGGGATTTCCAGACTTGCTGTCCCTGCTCACCTTCTTACACCTAGTGTCACAGGTTTCCTTTATGAATCCTACAACAGTTGCTTTGCCCTCTGCTATACTATCCGCTGTATCTGTGTTTTAGCTGTTAGACACTGAACTTTGCACAAGCAAACAAGGAACAGTACTTCAGTCAATCCAGTCATGCCTACTGCCTGGCATTTAGTAGACACATGATAATTTTAAAGTCTTATCTTCAGTATAAAACTTGATGAACAATTAAAACTACTGATATATTGCAAGTACATTTACTGCAAAATAAAACTATTTAATCTGGATTCCAAGTTATAAGAGGGCTGCTTTGGATTCAACTCCTCTTCTCCTCCAACAAATAATGAGCTGCACGAACTCAGGGGACTATGTGGGGAGAGGAAGAGAGGAGTATAGTTTTATATCTTCTGTTATCACTGGCCCTGATTTAAGAACTAAAATATATTTATTTCCTTTTGCAACACTCCTATAAGACAAAGCTACCAGCATTTTACCACACTTGCCCCCCACCCCGCACACACACACTTACTTCTATCAGCATCTGAACTTGCTGGAATTACTGCTTTTTATTGATACTTCTGGACTTAATCTTCACTTCTTGCTTTTTAAAGTCTTTGCCTATTGTTATTTTCCACAGCACCATAAACTGTGGGTTTTGTCATTTTCTTTTTGAAGAATTCTGACTTTTGTTTTAATACTTCTGACATGATTTTGTCTTTTTATTTATCTTAGATTATCTTCAGCTCAAAAGCATACTATTGCTGGGCATATATGTCAAAATGAAATGCTTTGAGTTAAATTTTCTATGAAATATCATGCCTCTATATTTTACACACTTAGTCAAAACTATGTCTTGATAAATCCAGAAGTTTAAGTAAAAAAGAAAACAATATTTTCTGATTTTCATTTACATGTATCTTTTAAAGTGATAGTTAAGCTGTAAATGAGACACAATATCTTTGAAACTGTTTTCTTACACATTAGTACACGGGTTAAGTATTTCAGTAAGCTGTGAAAGAAATTCAAAATGTAATGGCCTTCCTATAATACCAGTATAATTCTGTCACTAACTGTGAACATTTCAAATATCAAATTCCACTGCTAGCTGGAAGAAATCCCATGATGACAAGTTTAGCTGTCGTCTTATGAACTAGCGAGGGTACAAGGAATAATGACAAGTTAACTCCTGAGTCCACTTGTCAAAGAGAGAATTTTAAAATATATCATCTGGTGTCGTAGATGTCTCACAGTGAACATCATCAGTTCAACAACTCCTCTGATGCTTATCTAAACTCTGTGCAGATTGAATGAAGCACACAATACACTTTCAACATGAACACCAACCAACTTTGTGATTTTAAGTGTTATCAAACAACCAAGTCACATCTTTGGATAAGAATTCCAAGGAAATATTCATTTATAGCCTAAAAAAATTTGAAACGTTATACTGATGAACTCTAATTACAGAGAAATTAGTTATTCTAATTATCAATTTCCTGAACAAAAATTGTAAAGTGTATTTCAAAATCATATAAAGAAACATTTCTATTTCCTGAAATGAATTTAAGTAGTTCCATAAGACCTAGAAACCAAGCCCCAGAACTAATAAAAACAATTCTCTTAAAGTTGCAATGTAATATCCAAAGAGTGTCAACAATCATGCTTGAGAAATCACTTCACAAATAATGAGATCAATATATTTGACTACATATAATTAAATTTATTCATAAAGAACCTTTTAAATAAAACTTAAAACCAAGTAACAGTTATCACAAATATGACTGAAAAGGATAATATCCTAAGCCTTAATAGAAAAGTAAAAATCCTCAGTTCTCAAGAGAAACAGAGTAATCATCCATGAAAGATAATTCACCGAAAAAATGCCTATGACCAATAAACACAAACTAGTCTAAGAATCAAATAAATAAATGTCTATGAAACAGCCATATGTCAAAAGCAATATATCAAATATTTAAAAAGTATAAGGTTCACCATTAAAAAGTGCAAAAAAATAATCATAGTGTCTAAACTCAGCGTCTAGACTTACTAGATATTCTGAGAAGAGTTTTGGCAATAAACTTAAAATATGTATACATAAGTTTTGATAAGTAATTCACCACAAAACTCTTATCATAAGCATACACTTAAAATGAAGACACAATTCTTTTTTTTCTATATATGCTTTTGTTCTATTGTGCTCATGCACACATGAGTACTGAGACTTGTGTTTATCAGAATATTTAAAATATGGAAATAACTTTAATTAACAACAACTAGGGAAAGGCTGTGATTTAGAATATATCCATCAATTTATATGTTTATTAAGATGAACAGAGAATACATAATTATGTTACAAGTATGTATAAATTCATCTGTATCTGCCAAAATGTTGTCTCTGGGTAGAAAGCTCATAGGCATTTCGCATTTCCCTATATATACATATAGCCAAGTATGGTGGCGTGCACTTGTAATCCCAGTATTTAGGAGGCTGAGAATGGAGGATCTCAGGTTTGCAGCCAGCATCAACAACTTAGGGAAGTCCTCTGCAATTTGGTGAGACCCTGTTTTAAAATAAAAAATAAAATAGAGCTGGGAGTGTAGCTCAGAGGTAAAATTCCCTTGGATTCAATCCCCAGTACCATAAACAAACAAATAAATACATATATACATACATACAGAAATACATATATAAATAAGGCATCTAAGTCAGTTTTTCACTGAGCTTTTCAACAAGAGAACTGGAAATTTCTCTGCCAAGCCCTTGATCTATGACTAGGAAACTAAAACCCAGAAAGAATTTAAGCCTCAAGAGCTAGGAAGGAACAGTAAATTTGAGCTAAGAAAGTAGGACTCTGTTCTTATATTCACTCACTGAAGAAGATCTAGGGTCTTCCCAGTTAACTATTATAATTTAAGCTGATTTGAATATTTGTGAAGTCATTTTATCGACATATGTTATGATGTATTTTGAGTAAGTGCCAAAGAGCTCCTTTGCTGGGATGCATAGTAAGGATACATTAGCTTAAAAAAAAGCCTTCTAAACTGTTTTCTAAAACTATGTATTATTTTTAAATCCCATCACACTTGCCAACAATTGTCCTGGCATTTTTTAATCTTAGTTTCCAGTGTGAGAACATTATCTCATGGAAATTTTAATTTACATTTGCAGATATTAAACATTTCTGTTTGTTGGATATGTACTTTTTAAATAAAAGTACATATTCATTACTTTTTATTAATTATTTTATTGGGTTTCTGTATTATTATTGTTTTATATGTGTTCTTTCAGTGTTCGAGATACAAATCCATTATCAGATGTATTATATATATTTACTCCAACTAAATGGTTTTCATTTTCACTTTGTTAATGATATTTAAAGAATAGTTTCTAATTTGGATGAAGTATAATTAAAGATTTTTTTTTCCATCACAGTGGCAATATTCGTGCTTTTTAACTAGCTTCCTTGAACTACAGTATTTCATATTGATCCAGTTAAGAAAATGTACAGTAAGAGTAAGCTGGACATAGTGGCACACACCTGTAATTCTAGTATTTGGAAGGCTGACACAGTAAAATCTAAGAATCAAGGTCAGCCTCAGCAACTTGGAGAGACCCTGTTTCAAAATAAAGAAGGATGAGGGTGTAATTTGGAGGTAGAATACCACTGGATCCAATCCCCAGTATAAGGGGGAAAAAAAGTAGTAAGAGTTAACATCTTCGCCCAACTTCTGTATTTGAAAGGACTTTTTCAATTATATCCAATATGCTAAAGTTATTGTTAGAAAGCTAGTCATAATTGTCTCTTCTCTTTACAAGACAACTCACATGAAAATTTCCTCTTTCATTCCTGAAACTGGTAATATGTATGTTCTTCCCCTTCTAATTAAGAGTTTCATGACATTTAGTATGTACTTAATGTAAGAATTTTATAAACTTAGTTGATCATTTCAAAAAACCAATTATTGATTGCACTGATTTTCAAAACTTTTTTTTCCCAATTTTTGATATCATTGATTCCTGCCACTCTCCATATTATTTCAATCTTTGCACTAATTTAGGTTTACCTCAGATCTGGTTTGGATATAGAATAACCCCCAGAAGAGTTCATGTATTAATGCAAAAATGTTCAGAGGTGAAATTATTTTAATCATGAGGGTTGTCATCACATCAGTGGATATTCATTGATGGATTAATGGATTTATCGGATGGTAAAATAGGCAGGCAGGGTGTGACTGGAGTAGGTAAGTCACTGATCAGGTGGCCTTGGGGACTATACTGATGTCCCTTTTCCCCTCTTCTGGTTCACTCTTTGCTTCCTGCAGACATGATCTGAGCTCTGTAGACTTTGCCTAGTCTAACATAGACTGAAATCTCCAAAACTGTGAGCAAATAAGTTTCCCTTCCTCTGAGTTGCAATCATCAGGTTTTTTGAGTCATAGTGAGAATGCTGATAGAAACAGCCTTTGTCTTCTTTTTCTAGATTTTTAGTGTAGAAGTTTAGAGAACTTACTTTAAATCATTTGATTGAATGTAAGTGTTTAACCCAATAAATTTCTCCATCAGGAACAGTTTATAGTCTTATCATACAACTTTGATAGGTTTTCATTGACATCTTATCAACATATATCTTAATTTTTCCTGTGATTTCTAATTGTCATACTTCTATATTGTCATACTTCAGGTTCAATGATCCATTTCTTTTTTCCGTAGAATAAACTCTTACATTGAACTTGTATAGTGCAATTTTATTTTAAAATGTTTTTTAGCTTTAGAAGTGACATTCAGTTCTTTCTTAGTTATCCATTTTTATCATCATACTTATCTTTTCCTTTACATTTTTGAAGTATTTGTGCTATTTTAAATAATATCTTATAGTTTTTGCTAACCCCATTGTCTTCTTCATTTCTGGATATATGTCTATCAACTGGCTCATGATATTTTCACATCATTCGTAATTTTAAATGCATGCTATACACTGAAAATTAAGTTACTGAGTAAGGTTGCCATTGTCCTATAGAGAGTGTTGATATTTGTTTTTATATCATATGCTTATTTGGTCCCAGATAACTAAATTACTTTTGTGAAACAGCTGATGCTTGAAGGTCTGTTTTGAGCTTAGAAAAGTAAAAAAGCACACCCTTTACTCTAAGGCTGGATTAGACTTTATACTGATGTGATCTTTTGTAGGTCTTCATTAAATTCCCTGTATATTAAATGAGATATTTTAAATTTATTGCATAGAATTTGAATATAACCCACTGCATCTAAAATCTGGAAAATACTCAACTCATGGCACCCTGAGAGTTGCTCCTGCCTGGCCCCTTAGACTTTCAGACTCAGAAGTAAAGAAGCAAAAGAATTCCTATGGAGACTTCTAAAACTATTGATGTATCTCCCTCTACTTTGTATCCTGCAAATTCAGACTCGTGGAACTCCTATCTATAGACTTATGGAATTCCTATCTCTGAATATGTACTGCATTCTGCTTGGGTTTCCCTATTTCCTGTGCCATGGGCTTTGTCTGCCTGCAGAGAAGGTCATGGTGATCTTAAGGCTTACCTCATTTGTTTCCATTCCCTCAAATCACTGTTCAGAAATGGTTATTATGACAAAGTCTGAAAACAGTTATTTCATTTTGTTTTCAGTTTTATTTTTACATTGTAAAGTGGGAGGACATGTGCTATGCTAGATATTCCTTCATGGCTAGAAATAAGAATCTGACAGGCACACTGTATTTAGCATCACACTAATAAATCACCTACATTTTAGATTAGAGAAAAGTTTTCGTTTTTTTTTTTTTTCCCAGTCTTCAGAAAAGAAACTGGAAATCAAGATGGAATTTCAGTCAAAAACAGGGAACCAGTAATTAGGTAGAAAATATGAAAATATGTAGATACAGAGTCTTATTAAGAATAGTTTATTCTGAAGCCAGGCGTTCAGTAAACAGCCTTAAGCACCTGATTCCCCAACAAAGGAGGAGCTCCACTTTTCACTCTCTTTTCTCAACATCAAGACAAAGACCTGCACGAGGAGCAAGAAATAGTCCTGTCACAGTCTGCTTGTAACAAGCCTTTATTGGTGTTCTACTAACTGCGGAATGGATCCAAATCTTTTTTTTTTTTTTTTGTGGTACTGGGGATTGAATCCAGGAGCATTCTATCTCTGAGCTACACCTGCAGCCCTATTTTTATTCTTTATTTTGAAACAGGGTTTCACTAAGTTGCTGAGTGCCTCACTAAGTAGTTGAGGCTAGCCAGGAACCTGTGGCCCTGCTGTCTCAACCTCCCAAGAACTGGGATTACAAGTGTGTGCCACAATATCCAGCTAAAATCTTCACTTTTAACAATAAGTTTTGAAATGATTTTTTTAGCATTTTTAAAAATATGTCTTCTATATCCTTGTAAAGAGCCTGAAATTCTTTCCAGAACAAGGTACACAATGAATTAAATTTAATTGAAAAATGCAATATGATATCCATCTATCTTTTCAAGCCTACTGCTTCAGGCTTTGTCTTCAAGCTCTTAAGGTTAAGGCTGACTTGAACTGCAGTTGCTAGTCCATTCTGTTTCTCAACTGATAATTTATACCTTTTAGAATACTTGGTCTTTCAGCCCTATCTTTTATCTTTCCTATTAAAAATCCTATCCAGGATATCAGACCCAGTTAGATGTACTTCTCTTTAACTGGTGTGTGTGTGTGTGTGTGTGTGTGTGTGTGTGTATGTGTGTGTACATATATCTATATCCTGATCCCATACATTTTGAAGGGATCATCTCATTTATATATTTTCCTTCATAACTATACATCCTGGTATTTAAATATGTTTTGAATCAAATAAAACACATTTTTGAAGCAAAGAACACATACTTTAAAATCTAACATTTGTTAAAAAGCCACACATTCCCTTTATTTTAATTCTTCTTAATATAAAATCACTTTATAATGCAAGTTTGGATATTTCCTTTCTTTTTGTAAAACCTGTGGGGGTGGTGAGAAAAGATAATCTCTTGTGTGCTTTCGTGACATTCAGATTAAACTATCTCTTAAAATTAAATCATCAAAAAGTTACGAATGCAGTCATGCTGATATTGTGGGCAATCGGCTACTGTTTAATTTGCAATTACATGCACAATTTAGAAACCACTTTAAGATAATTCAGCCTCCGGAGGATTGCTAACATATCAGCTCTTATAAAATATAATTCAAGGGAGGAAGGAAAGATCATATGGAATAAGTTGATACAAAATAAGGAATCTTGAATTTAGGTTGCTAATCTCACAAATTGAGAAAAGTAATCTGTTTCATAATTGTGGAACAAATTGGTAAAGGAGTTGTTCCCCAGTGTTAGCTTCTTCATGTCTAGAATTTGCAATTAAAACCGAAATATAGTTGGCCTTGGAAGGCCCAAAATATAATAATGTTCTTTACTAGAGATTAACCAAGGGACCTAAAACAAAGATAAAACAAAACAACCACAACAAAGAACACTCATTTTTCCATTCCTAATACACAATCAACTTATTCATATTGTGTCTATTATAGCCATTAATCTTTCAGCAAAAGCTTAATATTAGGTGTCTTTGGCAAATGGGCATGCAGCTATGGAATATAAAGGTGGTGAGCACAGCAGCTTATTTATTTGAAAGAGATATACAGAAAGTACATGTGTTTAAGTACAGAATTCGTTTTTTTTTTAATTTTGAGAAAAGGATGTAGTAATCCACTGAACATTTCAATCAAAATGAAGATATGATCTGTCCAGGAAAATGTTTTCCTATCTCCTTGCCCCAAATATTCACTAACTTATAAAACATACTCAGAAACATTGCTGTGTGTGTGTGTGTGTGTGTATGTGTTTCCACACAAAGAAATCCTGACTAGGCACTAAAAGAATATCTGAGAATGTAAATTCCAATAACAGCATCAAATAGTATGCTAGAAACCCTTAAGTGTAATCAAGAAAGCTTTATTTTCCAAAATAATAATTTTTAAAGAATACACATTAAAGCGACACCATCTGGAACACCTTCTGTTTAGAGCTTTTTAGAGCAAAAATGCTATGTGTGTGGAAAATATTATTGCAATATTTTTCAGTCTAAAGACATCATGCTATGCATATAGAGAAAATTAACATCAAGACTAAAATATATATATTAAAATAGGGACTATATACTGTAGGTGATTATCAACTTGTGAACTTTTTCAGTTCAGGGAATTCTTTCTATTTCTCACCTTTAAGGAACATGAATGTACTTTAACAAGGGACAAGAAAAAAAAGATATGAATTTATTAAATTTATTTATGATTTGCAATCTTGGTTGAAGCTGTTACTAGCAAAAACTCAAGGTTAAAACTTATGGCTGGTTGATTCCTCTCTTTTTCAATTATTCATATTATCTCTATATGCCATCAACATGAATAATTGGAAGTTGTCTTATTTCCAAAAGCCATAATTTTATCTGTCATTGACAAGTCTACCACAATCTACTTTAGCTTACAGTCATTATTTCCCAAGGGCCTAACAGATCAAAGGAGAGATGTGAGAGAGGGAAAATGAATGAAATTCTCTTATTTTGACATGGCACTGAAACAGCTCCTCATAAGCTGTGATTAACTAGCTGTGTTTGAATATGGGGTGAGAAGTCCATATCCCCTATCATCTTGGTCAATGATACCCAAGCCAAAAGCTCAGGAGTCATCTTTAATTCATCCCACTTCACAAAGCGATTGAAAACCATCAGACTGTTATCTTTCAAATCCCACTACCAAACTCAGAGAGCTACCAATATCCCATACCATATCGATTCCTCTTTCCATGTTGTTACAATGGGGAGACCTTGTCTCTTGCTTATCCTCTCTCTTACACCTCCAATGTTTCCATTTTATTGTTTCTTTGCCACCAAAATTTAAACCTGCACAACTCCAAACAGTATAAAACAAACTGTACGTACATTTCCTTTCTGAGTCAAATCTCTTACCTCAATAATCCTTTTAACCTCCAGACATCTTTGACAAACTCTCCTCACCAGGTGTCTGTTTTTAGTCAGTTCTCAGCCTTAATCTGATCTGTACCTACTTATCTTTTGTACTTTCCCCAAAGTAACCAGATGGATCCCATATATTTATTCAGTGAAGTATACAACTTTAACAGCCATGTCCATGGGTAGGATTTGACACTTTTAACTGTTTATTTTTCCTTCCCTCCTTCAGAAATATATTCAGGTACCGCAGAACATCTGACAACAACAGATCACATACATGACAATGGTCCCAGAAGAATGAAACTCACAATTTCCTGTCATCTACTGATGTCATAGTCATTGGAACATCTTAGCGCAGCACATTACACAAGTGTTGGTCATGATGCTAGTGTAAACAGATCTACTGCACTGCCAACTATAAAGGTATAGACTATATGATTATGTACTTGTATATCAGAATAATTGATAATAATAAATGACTATGCTACAAATTTACGTACTTATTATGCTATAGTTTAATCTTTCTCTTAACAGTGTTTTCATTTTACTTATTTAAAAAGCTTATTGTAAGCTGGGCATGGTGGTGCACACTTGTAATCCGAGCATTTGGGAGGCTGAGACTGGAGGATCTGGGTTCGCAGCCAGCCTCAGCTATCTAGTGAGGTGCTCCGCAACTGAGTGAGACCTGGATTCAAGATAAAGAATAAAAAATAGGGCTGTGGGTATAGCTTGAAGGTAGAACACCCCTAAGTTCAATCCCCAGTACCGCAAAAAAATAAAATAAAATAAAATAAAAAGCTTATTGTAATACAGCATGCTGTATTTGCAGCAGCAGACTCATATATCTTGTGTTTACTATGTCTCTTGATTGCACCATTTTCTATTGTGCTTGATTTAATCTTATGTTGCCTAATTTAGCATGGTTTTAGGAGCAACTGGTTTTATAATATATTTATTTTATACTGGCTGTGTACAAACACATACTACACAGGTGTGTAGTGGGCTACACCATCTAGGTTTATGTGAACACACTCTATGATCTTTGTACAAGAAAATCATTTAAAGTTATATTTTTCAAAACACACATCTCTATTGTTAAATGACACGTGGCTATACTCTCTTCCTGGGCTTTATGCCACTGCTCCCTCTTGGATTCTTGAATTATTCCCTGAGCTACTCCACCCAGGCCAGCTACTCTTCCCTGCCAACGCCTCCTAACCCCACAGTGAGCTGTATTCATTAAGATGCCCACACATTCCTTCTCCCTTTCTTATTCTACACACTCTCTGTGATTCATTATTCCCTTCTATGTACTGGTAATCCTAAAATCTGTACTTCTACCCCATTAACTATTTTTATGAAGATTCAATTCTTTAAATAACTTCCTCCTGGCTATTTCTCCTAAGATGCCTCACAAGCATCTCATGTTCAATTTATTCAAACTTACTATCTCCAGGCTCACTCTGGAACCTGCTCTTTTACACCAATTCCTACCTGAAGAACAGTTACATCATACACATACCCATGTGTGTGTTTCCATGTAGATCAATAAACAGATAAAATGTATGACCCCCACCTCATACCGCATGAGGACAACTGCATGTTCTTCATTACGTTTAGCTTATAACCTAGTATACTCACCACCTACCAAGCTGATTATTTCTAGTCACACTCTTGACCTCTTTTCATTCTATTCTATCTTTAATGATATAGGCACAGTATGTATATATCTTCCTAATAAAACAACTTGTTTCACAGTATATATTCAACTTTCTAATAAATGCAGAAATCCTAAATTCTGGCAAATTTGTTGACTTGGTTTTTGAGAATGGTCTATACATAGGTATTAGTAACTTAAAACATACTTTTTATCTATCTATCTATCTATTTATTTAATTTATTTTGTGGTACTGGGGATTGAACTCAGAGGGATTCTACCTCCAAGCTATACCCCCAGCCCTAGTTTTTTATTCTTTATTTTTGAAACTGGGTCTCACTAAGTTGCGGAGGGCCTTACTCACTAAGTAGCTGAGGCTGGCCTCGAACCCGGATGCTCCGGTCTCAGCCTCCCAAATGCTGGGATTACAAGCGTGAGCCACCACGCTCGGCTTAAAACATGCTTTTTAAATCAAACAGAAAACTAAGTTAAGTTGCAAATTGGGCTGACCTTGATTTCAAAACGTTTTATTCTCCTCAATACTGTGTGGGCATTAGAAAACTGCATAAATACTCAAAATAGTTCCTGGCACATGGCACATTTTATATATTACCATCATCATATTATTGCTATTATCAATTTAGAAATAACAACAAAAAAAAGCAGGTAAAGCTGAGATATGTGTTTGATAAGTACAGTTGCCTCTAGGTGGTCTGTATTGTATGGGAGCTGCTCAAAGAGATTTTAGGGAATAAATTGGTTATATATATATCCCCAAATTTCTTTTGCTCTCACCATAGCATATTTCTTACTCTTCTCTTTGATACAATGCTTTCAATCTAACTTGTTAGTAACACATGTTGATAAAAGCCTTTTAAATATTTTTGAGAACAAGATGAAGCATTTGCAATTGTTTTAAAACTCCAGTGCTTTCCATTATTCCTTGTGCTTAGAGAGAAACTATTACAAATAGATTTTAACCAGGTGGGACAGTGCATGTCTGTAATCCTATTACTTGAGAGGCTGAGAGAATAGGATCGCAGGTTCAAAAGCAGCTTTAGCAACCTAGAAATCCCGTTTCCACGTAAAAATTAAAAAGAGCTGGGGGCATAGATTAGAGGTAAAATGTCTCTAGGTTCAACTCCCAGTACCAAAAAATAAGTAAGTAGATTTTATCCCCTGATTCCTGAAGTCCCGGAGAAAGATCAATATGTGTGAAATAGCAAAATTTAGTTTTCTGGCTTGCATATCTTTCATTCATGAAGTACACACTACACACAGTGAGCAATAAATACAATTTATCACATTGAGTAACTTTGATTCACCTTTGCTAACATCTTAATTAAAACCTTTGTGCCACAGTCAAATCCTTCATACACTAAAAACTGTAGAAAATGCCTTGGCTATAGTAACCTGATAAGTAAAATAAAAATAAGTAAAATAAATTTGATTACCAAGTTAATACTTGTCTATTTAAGACCATAAGCTTTGTGAGCTCAGATGTAAAGTTTGCATTATTGATCTCTTTTTTCTTTTTAATTTTCTGCCACAGAAGTAACAGGAAGCAAGCATTCTATAAATATTAATAGATGACTGTAAAAACTGCTGGTACTTTAATGCTGTGATACTATCTATACACAATACTACCTCTTTATTTCTGAACACATAATAAATAGTACTCTAACAGTACAGTAAAATCATCATCTGGTACCAAAAATCAGAATCTAAAGTATTATCAACCATCATAATCCTAGATATAAATGAGTAAAACTACAAAATTAATTATGCCTGTAAGTTAAAAAATAAATGTACTGTGACATAAATATCAAATCAGCCAAAGGTTTGCTGTTTAAAGCTGTTAATGTTCTTCCATGCAGGTTCAGAGACTTTTTAGTGTCATTATTCTTGTCACCAGGAAAAAATAAAATAAACAGAGGGAAGGCTGACTTTGACTTGGCTGGATATGTGTGTGTGTGTGTGTGTGTGTGTGTGTGTGTGTGTGTGTGTGTGTATTAATATATGTCTGTGTATGTGTTTTACAAATTGATTGCCTGGTGCTATAATAGAACATTCTAAATAAGTTATACTAAGGGATTTTTATTTTAAAGCATCCCAGAAGTGGTTTAAGCAACTCTATCTTCCTATAGAAAATATACTCTGCTATGCCCTTAGCTGTTCCTTCCTACGGTCCTGTGTTTATCTTCCTTCTCCTGTAGTCTTTTAAATATTGGAGGCCCTGGGGCTATATCCTCCACTCTATACACTTTATCTAGATGAACCTCTCCAGTTCTTTGGAAAATTATATCAATATGCTATGACTCCCAAAGTATGACTCTCAAAGTTCTATTTCCAGGTATAACTAGTTCACCTACTTCCAGGCTTTCATACACAACCACTCCCCAGCTTCTTGATCTTCTCTCCCAAACTCACCAATAGCCTATCCAATATTCTTCATGTACTTGTTATTTCAGAAAAGAGCACCATCATTCATGTGATTTCCCAGGCCAAAAATCTTTGGGCTATCCTTGACTCTTACCCTGGTCTAATATACCATCAGATGCTAATACTCTTCTGTCATAATATATCCAATTACTATTCAATACTGGGCTTTCCAGTAACTCATCCTTTGCTTGACCTCTGTAGCAACATCCTAACTAGACACTCAGGTTTATTATTGTCCCTCAAACTCATTCCTCTAGAGTCAGATAATCAGAATTAAGTAGTCATCTTTTTCTTCTTTTTTCTTTCTTTTTATTTGGGGGGGGACTGGGGATTGAACTAAAGGCATTTTACCTCTGAGCTACACCCCAATCCTATTTTATATTTTTGTTTTAAAACAGTGTATTTCTAGGTTTCTGGGAGTCTTACTAAGCTGCAGAGGCTAGTCTTGAACCTGAGGTCCTCCTGCCTCAGCCTTCCAAGTACTGGAATTATAGGCATTCATTATCACGCCTGGCTCCTAGAGTAGTCCTTTAAAAACATAAATAAGGTCATTCCACTTCCCAGCTCTCAGACTGAGTAGCTTTCCATCATACCAAGAATAAAATTTGAATCTTTGCACACAATCTGTAAGACCCTATATGACCTTGCCTGGGGATGTCTCTGAAGTCATTTCTTCCCATTCTCTCACTCATGCAAAACTGTCCCCCCATCACAGCAGTTTCTCTAAACACCTTGTACATGCCAAGCACAATACTTTCTTAGGATCTTGAAATATTCTTGACTCTATGCCTGGAACACAGTATCTGGACTTCCACATGGTTTGTTTCTTCACTTTATTCAGATATATTATACAGATATCTTCTTAGATCACCCTAGCTAGTACAAAATGCTGTTCTAGTGGACTGTCTCTCTTTATCTTGCTTTTTTTTTTCTCTTGAGAAACAAGAAGATGTATTTAGAAAAGGAAGGGTTATATGCACTCAAAGAAGGAAAAGAGAGAGTGCAGACTATATCAGGAGTGAGAAGCCTTGTTTTTCTTCATAGGATTTTAAACTGATAAACACAATATAACTTTTTTTTTGTCTGCTTACACTATTATCCCACTACTGTACTTGCTTCAGGACAGCAGAGAGCTTAGTCTATTTTTTTGTCACTGTATCCTCAATTCTTTTAACAAACCTGACATACAGAAGTTGCTTAATTGACAGTTCTGGAAAAACTTTGTGCATGTATGACTCTACCATCTTGTACCTCATTAAGATGTATGATTACATCAATAAAAAAAGAAAAAACTTAATAAATCCATGAAATCAGTTCTAGCTATGCCTGACCCACATGCACAGATAATTCAAAAGATTATTTATGTCTTTCATATACCTACATTGAAAGTACATTTACAATTACCAAACTACTTTCCAAACACTAATATGTGAATGCCCCAAAGGAATGTAGGTCTCTAGAAAACTCTAATTGATCACTATGAGTTTGTCATAAAAATGTGAAAAATATGTAAACTTCATTAGTGTGTTTTTTCTATGAAGGAAGCTCATATATACTTTATATGTATGACTCAAAAAATGTTCCAAAAGTTTTAAAATAGTTGTTTCTCTCTCAAGAGGATAAAAAATATGAGATAGTGAGTAAAAAGCAAGAAGATACTTACCTCCCTTTTTCTACCAAGAGTAAGACATCCAATTTCTCTCCATTTTGAACCATTGTGCTGATTGCTGGAGGGATACAAAAAAAGCATAAGCATTTTTTTATAATGTTACACAAAATGCCCAGAAAGATACAAATATTAATACAACTTAGTTCTAAGATCCAAAATAAGCTATCATAATTTGATATAAAAACTACCATAATCTTATGCAATAAAGAATTGTGTATAAAGAGTTGTGTCCCAAAGATAAGAGGGCAGAAACACACATCTTACTTAGCTCTTGTAGTCTTCTTAAGTGCATTCTATCTTCCTGGGCTTCTTGCATTTGAAGGCAAAAACGCAAACTAGATTTGTCCATAGCAAACCAGCCTTTTCTCCACTGATCCAGGGCATGGCAGTCTTTGTAGAAGAGTTGGCCAATCAAATCATAGTCAGCTTCTGTTAAGTTTTCAGCAACAAAGGGAACAAAATGCTGTTAAAACAAATACAGAAAAGTAATAAAGACAGTGAAAATAGGAAATCCCTTCCCCATTACAGATATGAGGGAAGTTGGAAAACTTAACTTTTCTATCTTAAAGATTTGTAAGAATCCCCAAATTCAAAACAAACAGTGACTCATACTTGCTATCAGCTTCAAAACTGAAGAACAAAAATGCATTTTCAAAGAGCAGCATATTAAACCATTCTTTTCTTGCTATATATAGAATTGAAATAGGAAGACATTCTCTTTGTTGATTTGTGGCATTTTTCAAAATGTCAACCTTCATGTTTTCCTCCATTTATATATCTTTAACTGAATCTTTTCCTCTCCCCTTTGTGTACATAAAGACATATATAGAAATTATTTGATAATATTAAAAATATCTTAATAATCAAAACATGGGCTTACGTTTTAAGTGGTTTTTCTAAGGTCCTACACTAATTTCTTGTCTGTCTCAGGCATGAGGAAGGTACCTCTTAACCTCTTTTGACTATAATCTTTTAAAACCTAAATAAATGTGGCTCCTCTTCCCAGAAACTTTCATAAAATTTTCATAGACCCCTGAAGCACATCTATGGATTCCAACTTAAGAATCTTTTCTGGACTTAAGGATTATAATATTTAAATACCTTGGCTATTGTCTCTGTCCATTTTCTTTGAGCTTGAGTTGTTTCAGCTCCAAATAAAAACACACGTTCTGAGGGTAAGTAGATCTCAAAGATAAATACAGGCCTATAGCACACATGAATAAAACGAGGTCAGCAGTTATGCTTGACTCTTACGAAAACAAATAACACAGGAAACGCTTTTAATTAAATCATTTTTAAAATGGAATAATGCTGTGTAATTAGCCTGCTTCTATCTCTACTGTATTACTCTGTTGATAGTTCACATTTTATTCAAATGAGCTACATAGAACACACTGACGAAAGGAATATACTTCTGATAGCACTGCAGAGTGACTCTGCTGATACCCTAGGCTCTCATCAGCTGACTGATGTGACCAAGGGCTCTCCTTGGTCTTGCAGATTACTCCTTCATTTACTCCAACCAAATGTTCAAAACATTCGTAGCACTCATCTTACTTTACAAATTTCCCTTCCATCTTCTCATAACAAAATTTCATCTTTTTACTATAGATCATATTAGAGTAACACTCACATTCTGGATCCTTTCATGAATTCCCCAACCACAGCTCTAACTCTTTCCTGGAATATGCTAAGTATATGCTCCACTGTTACCTAAAAATCTCAAAATACCCCATTCCAAAGTCATCATTTTTTCCCCCTTTGTGCTCTGAAATGGTTTGGATTTGGGATGTCCTCCTACCACTCATGGAAACAAAGTAGCAATGTTGGAAGGAGGGCTTGGTTGCTAAGGAGGGATCCCCTGGGGTGTGGCCTTGGGGATTATATACAGGTTCCTTGATTCCTCCTCCGTTTCTCTCTTTCTCTTGCTTCTGGCCTCCATGATATGAAAGCAGAGGGCTCTACGACTTTGACTTCTTCTCCTTTTCCTTCTCTTTTTCCCCCCTCCTCTTCTTCTTTTTCCTCTCTAGCTCCCTTTCTCTCTCTCTCTGGCTCTCGCTCTTTCTCTCTCTCTTTCTCCCTCCCTTTTTCTCTCCTCCTTTATCCTTCCTGCTGTCATGCCCACAGTCTTTGGTCTCACATAGGCTCAACCCAAAAATATCCAAAGAAACCATGATATAAAGTAATATTAATTTTAAGGTGTATCTTATTTACCAATTAGATTATTTAACACATAGAAATACACTTATTTTTACATTCTATAGTAAGTCACATTAAATTGATTATTCATTTATAACACAAGCACTATTGAGACCAAAACAAAACAAGTTAATAATCAGTTTTGATAACATAAAAATTAACTTAGATTTACCAGAAAGCAATAGACATCCCAACTATTGTAATATTAGTCATTATATAATAATTTATTCAGGAAATTTTATGTAAATAACATATCTATACAAATCTCTTCCTTATATAAAAAGTATTAAAATACTAAGCTCTTATAAAACTGACTTATTTACATTTTTTTATATTTTCAGTCATTATATTGAAGAACATTTTGAGAGACTTTCACATCAAGGATCTTACATGGTTTCTAAAAGTCCTCAGAGAGATTCATTTAAATTTTTATGTGATTCAAATATATCACATAAACAATGCTTAATCTTTTAATTGCAACTTTTTCAGACCTTTGAAATTCCAAAGTAGGTCTTTAAAAAATTTAGTTTTGAATATGCTCTTTAATATACTTTAATATACTTGATGGCTTATTTATTTTAATGTGAGCCAATTATCACTGAACATTACTTTATCTCATCTGTTTTTTACCATGATACTCATTATACAAATACATAAATTTTGCCATCAGTCCACTACTTAAAATAATGTATAAATCGTAAAAGTTAAAGTATCTCAATTATCAATAATGGCTATTATAAATTTACGTAAGTTTATATGTAAACATGTTAGCCTTTCATATATCTAGGATGTTTTAACCTACTACTTTTTAGAGAATTCTCTAAGGAACTTTCAGACAGTACAAGATGAACAGGCTTCAAGACATCATTAAACACTTTTACAGAATGTAACTGAAGAGCTGAAATAACAAAATCCTCATTATCTGGTAAGATACTTGTCTGTGAGTACCTTTTACCTCCTAGCTGTCTAATGGTGCACATACCCAGTATTCAAATAGAAGTCTTCTTTGTGTATAACCAGACAGATCACCTCATTGATATTAATGGTGCCATTAGGTGTGGTAGACTTTTCATTTTCATAGTAACTCAAGAAGCCTCCTTCCAAAACACACCACTTTTTATTCGTCTCTAAATATGTAAAACAAAACAAAAATAAATTGAGCTACAACACAAATCTATTAAAAAGGAAACACATTGTTTTAAATCATGACTGGATTAAAATAAATAAATTTATTAATTCCCTATTTTGGGTAAAGAGCATAATCTTGCTGCATAGGAATATCATTGTTACACTATCTGCCTTCAAAAAATTTACAATCTAACAGCAAGGAATGTACCAGACAAAAATGATTACTAATGTCCAGAGAAGCTTGCAGATCCATAAGTGGTTACTGCAAAGCACCCCTGAAGCTGAAAGGACTAAAGTCTGCATAGAGTAATAGGAGGAAAAAAAAATGTGGCACAACATGTGAAACTATAGCTATTGATTAGGGAAGTCAACAAAGGAAAAACGGGTAAAAATCTGCCTTGTACTTAAGATCTTGTTTAGGGAATTCAAAATTCATCTTGTACATGTGTCAGCACACTATGGCACCCAGACCCACCCAATCATACCACCATTCATTTTCGTAAATAAAGTTTTATTGGAACACAGCCACACCTGTTTGTTTATGGATTGCTTGTGTTTATGGACTGTCTGTAGTTACTTTGCTTGTAAGGGCAGAGCTGAGTTGGGGCAGAGAACGTCTGGCCCATCAAACCTAAAATTTTATGATCAGGCCCTTTTAAGAAAAAAAAGTTACTTGATTAGGTAGGTGATGATGAGCCACCAAAATGGTTTTAGCAATGGAATATAATCAGATTTGAATTTTACACATTCTGCTTACTATGAAAAATGCACCTGAGAAGGTGAGACCAGAGAAAGGGAGACAGGACACCGGGGTGCTGGGGATCCACCCAAGGCCTCACTTAAGGTAAGAAGCAAGTGCTCTACCACTTGAGCTAGTCCTCTTGCCCCAGGACACTGTTGACAGAAGTGTAAGTGAGGGATGAGGAGGGCCAAAAGTAGGTTAGTGGTAGTGGAGATAAAGAAAAAAGACTGAATAGGGAGACACAGATGGAGGTGAGGAGATCAAGGGAAGGAGAAAAATACATGCACATATGTTTTAAGGAGATAAAACACTGATTGGATGCAGGAAGTAGAAATGTACTAAGAACTGTATCATTTTTAGATGTGATTTTAAGGTAAACAGTGATGCCCATTTTAATTTCAAAGAAAGTAAAACAGAAACCATTTCAGTGTATGTAATGTGAATTTCCTTTAGAAATACTGAATGAGAGGTATCTATTGGAAACCTAAGTAGAAGTATCTGTTAGGATCATCGACCTATAAATTTTCATCTATGGATAAGGAACAAACTTGGTAACTAGAAATTTTTAGAATACAGGTAGTATTTGAAAATATAAAGTAGCCATGTATAAAATCTTGGGGAAATTAAAATTATAAAGAATAGTAGATATATAGGAATCCATGCTAACAATGGACAGATGAGAAGAAATTATGTATAAAGCAAAAGAATAGAGCCATTTCAAAAAAAGGAATGATTATCAGTATTACATATGGCAGAAAGATGTGATAAAACGAGGGCTGAGAAACCAACTGCTAATCTTCACAATAGGGAGGAAGCTGCCTACTTTACTGAGAGTGCTGCAGCCTGTTGGGGCCTGTATGGAAAGTAAGCAGCAGAATTCCTCAGGATAGATGTGTAACCTGTAAGGATCTTCCTACAGCATCCTTAGAACTGTACTGACCCTAAGACTATAGAACTGGATTTTAAGATCCTATGTTCTAATACTGCTGCCGTCACTAGTCACTAGTTGGGAGCTCTTGAAAAGAACTTTACCATTCTGTACCTCAGGTTCTTCATCTGCAAAATCAAGATAAGAGAAGCATCCAACTAGCAGGACGGGACTGTTGGGATGATTAAATACTACAATCTATGTAACACACTTAGGAAACTGACTTTATATGTGGCTGCTTACACATCTACAACCATTTTTAAGCACTATGTCAATGTTCACCTAATATAACAATTTAAGATGCTATTTTTAAATATAACTACAATATTTTAACTATATAACAATTTAGCCACATTTATTTATCCAGAAATGCAGTAAACTACTTCAGAAGAAATGTGTTTTCTATTCTCAAGAATCACAACATTACTTTGCCTAGGGGAAGTCTGTTGAAATTATTGTTTTCATAAGTAAGGAAGTTATTAATTAAAGGAAGCTCAGAAGAAGCTTCAAAATTTGAGAAATGCAAAGATAAGAATATGGTAACAATCAGAAAGAGGATTATAAATGAAATTATTTTAACATGCAGAAAGATGTCTGTGTATCTCCATTCCCTTCCCAAACCCCAAGACAAAGAAACTGAAAGAATACAAAGTATAAATTCAAAGAACAAAGAGATCTATAATTCATAAGAAATGACTGATTTTTCTAGTCAACAAGAACTAAGTAATGTTCTAGAGCATTCTGGAAAGGTCTAGAGAGGCTGATACCTCATGAGGTTCAGAATTAAGAGCTGAAATAGAGTGTATAAGGGCCATTCAAACCCTACATTTCTCTACAGTCCTAATTAAGCAACTGAGCAATATCCTCTCCTTGTTCATATGGAATTCGAGTTCTTTACAGAAACTAGACCTGCTGGGTTCTAAACTGGGACTCCAGCACTGCTCAGAGGCAGAGTACAGTGCACTGCGGGAAAGACAATGATTCATGATGTTACACATACCAAATAAAGAGTGAGGCCCCAATTACCTCCCACATTTCCATACCAAATGTTGGAGCTGGAATATCCAAGACTCCCATACAAACATTCTCAACAAGAGACTGGTGCGGTCTACTGACTAACTGATCTCAACCATTTAAAGAAAGCTCTCAAGAAAAGATTCCCTCCAAGAGACCCAGGAGCACAGCTATGTTGATACCATGACTGCAACCCAGTAATGCTGATTATCAACATCTGACTCCAGAACTGTGACACAATGTATTTCAGGTGTTTTGTTTATAGTACTGCAGACTGAACCCAGGGGCATTTTACCTCCAAGCTACATCTCTGGCCCTATTTTATTTATTTTAGTTTCAAACAGGATCTCATTTAAGTTGCTCAGGGCCTCACTAAGTTGTTGAGACTGACCTCAAACCTGTGATCCTCCTGTCTCAGCCTCCTAAGTACTAGGTTTTCAAATGTGTACCACCATGCCTTGCTTCCTGATAAATTTTGAAAATTATGTGTAAATATAAGGTGGTATTTGCTACTTAAGTTTTCTAATGGGTTTCACATGAGTATGTATTCCAAAAGTACCTGTTATTCCTTGTATTAGCTTATTTCCTGACTGAAATATAAGTAACAAAAATATAAGTGAAAAAGAGCTCAAAGAGATGAATATCAAAAAGAAAAAATTACTGTAATATGTCAAGTTTGGCAATGCAAGATTGCCAAACTTTATTTACTTCTTCTTCTTTCTATTATTATTATTATTATTATTATTATCATTAGTCATGTTAGGAATTGAAAATTGAACCCAGGGGCATTCTACCTCCAAGCCACACCTTTCATTTTATTTTTTTATTTTGAAACAGAGTCTTGCTAAATTGCTGAGGGTCTTGCTGAGTTGCTGAGGCTAACCTCAAACCTGTGATCTTCCAGTCTCAGGCATGAGCCACAGTGCCCAGCATTGCCAAACTTTATTAATATTAATAACTCCTTTTTGATTTTCTCTTTTGAACAACTAAAGCAAGGAGCTTCCTAAATGAGCAAGAACACAAAATCATCCTACACATTTGATATTTCCTACTAAAATACACTGACACAAAAATCACCCTTTAATCCCAATACTTTGGAGGCTAAAACAGGGTGATCACAGGTTTGAGGCTAGACTCAGCAGCATAAAAATCAAATTCTAAAAAAAAATTGTGTTATTTTATAGGTTTTAATGATAAATTAAGTCTATATTTGCCAAAAAAACTCCGAACAAGTGAGGTAAAACATTAAACTCAAAATTTTCAAATAAGTAATACTGTGAAGGAAGAAAAACTTTGAAATTTTCAGTTTCCATAACTAAAATTAGTTTTTTTTTCAAATTATTACCTAATTATCCTTTTTAAAGCTCTAGAAATTAAACAAATTCTCAAATTGTAAGTTACTGCCAAAAATGGAATTATATACGCAACACTCAATTTAGTATTTAAAAATACAACAGACGTTAAAGCTAAGAAGGTCTGTATATTAGATATCCTGATAATCCTGTAAGTTTTGTCACTGAGCTGTTGTTATTTTCGGGCTTTATTTATAAATGCCCTTCTTTGGAGGAAATGTACACTGAGATATTAGGGGTAAAGAGGATCATGTCTGCAACTTACTTTTAAATGATTATGTAAATAAATGCACAGATGGATAAAGCAGGCGAGAGAAAGAGATAATTATACACATGTATATAGGAATAAGTATGTGTGCAAGTGTATATATGTATACACACATACTCAGAAAAACATGAGAATAAAGCAAATGTAAAATGTCACTATTTCAGTTATCTGAATAAAAAAATATATGGAAATTATTTGCACTATTCTTGCAACTTTTCTGGAAGTCTCAAACTAAGTCAAAACACCTTTAAAAGTTAAAATAAAAATACATTCAACTTTTTCTTGAATTTTATCATATCATTAGAGTCTTAGGCAGGAGTGGTAAAAGAAAGAAAACAAAACAATGTGTCACAAGGAGAAATGTTCAATATGATCACCAGGTTCTGAAAAGCAGATTGCTAAATGAAAGAGAGAAATAAGTAGCAGAATCAACAAGGGCAAAGAAATCCTTCAGTGGCACTAGAAAAGCAAGCTAACAGAGGCCAAATCAATTCCTAGTAAAAGATGATATATTATTCTATGACCCTCGAATCCTGAGGCACAGTATATACTCTGAAGCATTTTATGGAAAAAAAAAATCATGGAAGATCATAATTTTAAAAGAAATAACCATTGCTTCTTTCTAAAATACAGAAAAAGGAAAAACTCATGTACTAATCAAAAGGGATTATGAAATAATTTCAAAATAAGATACTCTGATATTTAGAATAATCTTCCTAAAAGAATAAAACAGCAACAACAACAAAAAAGAACCCACAATATTCAACACACAGATAATCACTGGCTTAGATTCAGAATTCCACCCCAAATCTTCATTGGCAATATGTAAGCCTCTGAATGGAGAGATGTGTTTGGAATGATAACCGTCAGGTGGTCCCTTTATGGGGCTAGAAGCATTCAAGGAGGAATCCCCCTTGGACAATAATGACAAGAAAAAAACTTCGCTGAAAACAAGCAAACAAACAAAAACAGCCCTTGGCAACAACCCTGAAAACAACTGAAGCTCCATGTTTCTAAAGTAGGAAAAAAAAAAAAAAACTAACTCAAAGCTACAATGATTCCTTAATTCTAACTTAATTCTAAGAAAGAACAGTGTGAGGAAAGTCATAGAAAGGGGAAACAGCCAGAACCTTATTTGGCCAGAAAATCGGCTTTTGCATGAAGGTAGAGAATGAGACATGGGAGACAGCAGGTTTGTGTCAGAGGCCAGGCCTCTGGAGTCTTTGTGACAGGTGTTCCATAGTTTGTGCTTCTCTCAGTAGACAAGTGGGACCCATTCAAAGGTCTTAAACAAACAGTGCCAAATGAATGATGCATAAAATAAATGTGAATGCACAACCTAATTATGTAAATGGGAAGCAAATGACATCTCTGAAAAGGTGCACACAAACTCATTTTAAGTTAGAAATATGGTTTGGAGGAGATTGTGTCCTGTAGCATGATCATTTCTAACCATTTATTAGCTTTATTTTTATAAGTGAAATGGGCCAGAGCTCAGACATGGCTGGCAGATATTACCTTTGAGGACTCAGAAGAACAAAGTGGTGACTGAAAATCCTGACATTCCTATTGATTTGGGAAGCAATGAAAAGCCTTGGCAAAATTATGTTGGATGATATTGGTCTGCTCAGGCCAATATAGACATGCAGGCTTGACTTTGAGAAATGCCGGTAACCTCTAGGAAACCCTCTGTGCTATAGAACCTTTATTGTTGGGTACTTGAAGATGTCCACCCAAATAAAATCGGGGCCTCAGTATGAGTTACCATAAGACCTCAGCTGTTGAACAGATCAGAGCTTGAGTGTGAGGTAAGTTAGGGGGGACGGACAAGTTAGAGTCTTTCATTATTTCTATCCAGTTATGATGTTTAGGTTAGAACAGGAAAGAAAAATATTAATTTGGGAGTTAACCCAAATGCAAGTAAAGAACTCAAGAGGTGATCAAGTTAAATACCACTAATGAGTGAGATGGATATTCTTAGGTGTGAACACACCTAAACTCAAAGGCTAACAGGAAGCCAGAAGCAGCTAGTTACATGCAATCCTTCCACTGCTCCTCTTCCTCTGCATTACCATCATCTCCTCAACATAATTACTTGCCATGAACTCCTGTACAGATTTTATATGCACTGACTCACTCTATCCTTAAAACAACCCTATTTGGTCAATTCAATTATGACTACACCACTCCCATGCACCCTCTTCACAAGCACCTAAGAGTTCATTTGTTTTTCCAAGGTCACACAAGTACTTTGCATTCAAACAAAGGTAGAACCCAAGCAGCTGGGTTCTGGAAGTTCCATGCTTAACCTCTGCACACAGTGCTTCTCTGGGCTCTTATATGTTTGAACTATGTATGTCCATTTAAAAAATGTATTATGGTAGAGAAGAAACCATGCCTTCTAATACATTTGTGCAAAATAAACCTGAGGTAGTGAAAACAAAGCTATTAATTTTCAAAACCACAAAGTTGTTTCCTGAAGACGAATTTCCTCAAACGATGTTATTCAGAATCTATAGAAACTAGGAAAACACAATAGGAATCCTTTTCATTTAAATGAATATGTTTCAGCCTTGGAAAAATATTTTAAAACTATGCAACCCAGGCTTTTCATAGAATAAAATATCTTCAAAATTCCTCAATGCTAATCTATGAGTTTAAATATAAACAGCCAAAATAGAGTTTCCAGTAAACTGTATCCCTGCTTTCTTTTTAAAAAGCAAACACAGTGTAAACAAATCAAAGTAAGATGCCAAGGGGGGAAAAAATAACAGGGGTTGGGGAGGAAGAAAGCAAAGCCAGGCTGCTATTATTCAGCTTTGCACTTGGGTTTAACAAGAGCTCTCAATCTTTCTTTTCATGAACACTAAACTGAGAAGAAGAAAAAAAGAAAAAGGAAAATACAGATCAGTCTTCATAAGCAGGCGCTAGAAGAACTTCAAATCCTGAAAACCGGAGCAGACAATTTGAAGGGCCGGTAACACTCTGAAGGACCCTATGCATTTTATTTCCAGACTATTGTCTTCGTTTTTAATCATTCTGCTTTATGGCTGTCCTGACAAGTACTGATGGAGTGGCATTGTCCAGGTGCTTGCCTTTCAGAGGCAGAGGTGACAACCTCACTTTAATCTCTAAATCTTGTCAAATAATTCACTTTTTCCCACAGAGCTGGTATTCGACAACTGTACCACCACTACAGAATCTTGAAAGAAACAAATCCAGAGCTATATGTTTCTTAATAGTTCAACTTTTTCTTCTTCCATTTTTTATGTAAGCTCTTTCTGAACAAATTATGCTTTGGTTGAGCAATGACGTCTTTTTATTCAATAGTCCCCCTCATATTCCTGGGGAGGTACATTCCAAGACCCTCAGTGGCTGCCGGAAACTGTAGACAGCACTGAATCCTAAATACATTATTTTTTTTCTATAAACACATACCTATGATAAAGTTTGTTATAAAATAATGCACCACGGAAAATTCTCAATAAATAAGATAAAAAACAATTATAACATACACTGTAATAAAAATTTAAAACATATTGTTTCTGGAAATTTTTAATTGCATATCCTTGGCTCCTAGCAGACTTCAGGTAACTGAAACCTCAGTGAAACTACAGATATAATCAATAACAAAACATTCACATATGATTTGTACTTTTACACAGCTAGTAAATTTCTTAAAGGAATGGTCACTCACTGAACCAACACGCATCACATGGCTATTATGTGTCTGACATTGTTTGGGGCACCAAAGACTTGTTAATGATGAGCAAATCAGAAAACACCAACACCTCAATGAGCTTTAACTACAGAGGGAGGGAGAAACAAACAAATTAAGAAGGAGTTATCTTCATGTGATAAGTACCACGATAGAAATACACAGTACCATCTACGGGAAGTCTGGGATCAACAACTTCAGACATAGAGGGAAAAATGCTCAGAGAATGTACTAGCACGTTCAGAAATGATCTTTAACCAAAAAGTCTATAATAAATTTATAAAAGATGAAAGGAATGATTTAGTTACAACTTTTTGAAACATAAATCCAGTACTCAATTCAATTTAAAAAAAATCTTTTCCAAGAAAAATTAAAGCAAACTGATAAGATTTTAAATACATTTTGGCCTACATATTGCTTATGATACAGTGAAAATCTTTAGAAAAATAATCTTGTACTTCAAATTCCCTATTCTGTCTTTATATAAATCAAGTGGTTTGAAGAATGAGTCTGAGATCTACTAGTACTTAAAAGAAACATTCTAGAAATGTGTTATTGACAAGTACAAGTCCTTATTCAACTATTTTAGTAATTGTTCTAGTCAATTCACAGGTTATCCAGACACTTTTAACCTCTTGCTGATAGGCTGTTGACTACCTAAGGAGTAAATACTGATTGGAGCAATAGGAGATTTTTAAATATCTGTAAAATTTGTCATTTATTATTGATTAGCCTGAGTAAAGGAAGATAATAAAAACCAGTTGCTGAAAGAACCAAAAATTCTAAATTCAAAGCATTTAAATGTTCTTCCAACCAACTGTCCCCTGGCTGTCAAACTGTGATCAAGGCAAAAATATTACAATGATAATTATAACACAAGTCAGGTGTAAAATTCTGCTTCATGCTGAGTGCCTTCATTTTTCATGTGGAAACTGGCATAACATCAACTATTTCATAGACTTTATGAGGATTACAATTAATTAGTGTAAAGTATCTAGAGCAGTGCTTTACATATACTACATGCTCATGATTGGACAGGTATTATTTCAGGACAATCTAACAAAGTATAGTTAATCCCAATATAATTCTGCTTTGGGAATGATTGTTTGAAATAGAGATTAAGCATACCTAGTTAGAAACTCTAACATCCAAAATATTTCAAGACCTGAAACTTATTAAACACTGACACAACACTAAAAAAGTTCAGAATTGGGAAGCATTTCTGATTTTGAGTTTTTTTGGATTAGGGATATTCAACCAGTAAAATCTATATGTCAATATTCCAAAATATGAATAAGTCTGAAACCAGAAACTCTTCAGGGGCCAAGCATTTCCAATAAAGGATATTTAACCTATTTATACTAAAATAATCACTTTATATGCACCAGCATCAGGATTAACACTTTATTGTTAATCCGATTGTTCTTTTGACTAACATAGCTGAATTATAGCACCTATGTATAACTATACCTGCTAAGCCTTCAATTCCTTCCATCAACTGGTCTGTCCAGCTTAATCTCTCTTGCACTTTCTGTCCTCCAGTAAGACAAGTCTCCTAGTTTCAAGCCTATATTTTTCAAATGAACTCAAATGTACATAACATGAGCATAAGGTCTGCATCTTACTCATTTTTATATTCCAAATGTCTAGCACAAGTCTGACACAAAGAGTTCCAGGGATAAAGGGATAAATGCCCATTATGCCCCTGCTCAAATAATTAACCAAATATAGACTATGTTGTGAAATCAAATTGATTCCCATCCTTTTTTGAAATCAGGATGTTTTATTTCACTTAAACATATATACATAGAGATCCAAACACACACACACACACACACACACACACACACACACACACACACACACACACAACCTCATTAGAACAAACTTATGTACTTGATATTGCTTAGTTCTCTGACTGAATGTATTTCAGGTTGATCATTACTATTCTGAAATCCAAAACCCCAAACCTTTTGAGCACTAACATGATGCTACAAGTGCAAAAATTCAAACCATATACCTGTCTCATGCTTAAAATTATCAAAATAATTTTATAACATTACCTTCAGGGTTGGTGTTTAAGGTTTATATAAAACACAAATGAATTTTGTGTTTAGGTTTGGATCCCATCCCCAAGATACTATGTATGTGAAAAGATTACAAAATGCAAAACAATCTAAACTCCAAAACACTTCTGGTTCCAAGTATTTCAGATAAGGGAAACTCAACCTGTAATGAAAACTTGCTAGTTCTTCCTATGTGTTCATATTTATCTTTAGTATCTCTCCAGTTGGGGTGTCCATCCCTGAAGGCAAGTTTTGAGTTTTACATTTTTTGGAATTATCTTTAAAATTTGAAACAGAATCAGTTGGCTTCTAAGGTAGAACTCGGTGAGCTCTGTTGAAAATTTACCTAGCATCCCAGCCCAGTGGTAAGTCCCTGCTGCTGCACAAGAAATAATATCTGTGCCTGGCAGCATTTATAAATCCTCAGAAAGCATATCTCTACTACAAGATCAAATCTAACATCTTAAGGGAAAAAACTCAAAATTTAAACCTAATTGTTTTGATAATGGAATAGTTTATCCAGTAGCAAAATCCAAGAGGAGTAGAAAAGATACCTTCAAGCAGTTTTTTCTCTGAAGAGACTTTAGAAGCAGCAGCAGGAGCTTGATATAAGAAGTCACAGAGGAATGTGGACTGGGCAGCCTCTTGACCCAACCCACCCTCAGAATGAATGTCATGTTGAGGGAAATCTGGAAAAATCAAAGAAAGAATGTCTTTAAAGTTCAAAATGTAAACAATGTTCCCTTTGTTTATGAATATGTAGGTGAGTTTTGAGCTAGAAGAAAAGTGACTTCAAATTTGCCACTGAATAAATAGAGATTTATTTTACTTTGCATAACACTTGCAAATAAGCACATAAGTCTTACTTATTATTCATATATGAAAATCGGATTTAATTTTGGTGAAAATGATTATGTGGGATTAACTATTTTTATCTTCCATTTATAAGATTAAAGAAATATAAAACATATATTCCCTCAACTTTTTCTTCAAATGATAGAAAAATAATATTTTGGTCATTACATTTTTATTCATCTTGGTGTTTTTTTTTCCTTAATTTGAGAAATAAATAAGATTTGTGTTTTGTTCCTTTCAGGGATGTATCAGAAAACACGAGGTTAATGCAAGGCAAAAGACAAACCTGAGAATTTGTTATGGTAGAGAAATTCCATTTGCAGACTTTGCCCAGCCTTCTTAGCCAGCAGATACGGGGTGCTGTGCACAGGGTCCCCAGTTGCACACATGACATCTGCTCCACTGAAGAGTAAAGCCATGGTTTCTAGAACATCTGGTTTCACCACTGCAGCACACAAAGCCTAGCCATTAAAAGAAAACACACTTTTTAAGGGACATAATATGATTCTCCCTATTTAAACAAATGGAAGTCTTCATTTATGAGATGAAGTTTGTATTCATTCTTTCCTAAGAAGGCCAATAACAACAATGTTCTGTATTGGGCAATAGGCACAGAAAGTCTGCTATGTAAGGATATGAATTACAACCCAAGATATGCAAGTCTCAATTCACTCTTCTGTTACTGTGATGTTCTCCTTCCTCCCCAACCTTCTCATCCATCATCGCTGCTTTGGAAGACAGTTTTATGCTTATGTGTGCTATAATGGCTGACACTCTAGGAAAATTCAAGAGATTTCAAATGTAATAAGAAAATATCCACTAAATGATTTGTCATATGATTATTATTAACATGCTTTTTTCTAACCTAATTCTGAGCTGTAGAATATTTAAATTATCATTGTTCTTTGAGAAATTAAAAGATGAGTACAAAGTAAATTTGGTATCTTTCCTCTGGGGGCAGGGGACTGGAAGAGGAAGAACAGTGAGCAAAAGGAAATAAAACAACAGTATTGACTTATACATCATCCTCGTATAAACAATAGCAAAAAAATAAACCAGAATCACTGGGTTATTTGTTTTGTCCTGCCCCCCCCCTTTTTTTTGGCCTTCAAGTATAAAGCCCTCTCTTTGTTCTCATCCATTCATCCATTCCCACCCAAAAGGGTCAATCATTAAAGGAGGACTTATCGTTTCATGTGGGGAAAGATCCCCAGAGAGAAGGCGGTAGCCCCGCCTGACGGAAAGGAAAAAAAGGCATCAAAGATGGCGCAGAGGGGAAGTGGCGAGGGCAGAGACCTAAGAGTGTTTACCAGAGAACAGGATTGGACGAAGGATATCTCCTCAGTGTGATCAAGACATTGATAGGTCCCTGATAGTGTGACCAGTGCGTGATCAGCTTTTGGACTGGGCCAAAGAGGCATGACCAAGATGACATTTACCCTGATTGGCCCTGCAAGGAGACACTCCTCTCGCTCTGCTCTATATAACTCTTTGCCCCTCGTGTAATAAATGGATGAGTCCTCTGATGCTCAGTCCCCGCCATGTGTTCCTTGCGGCGCAACCTTCCTTTTCTGCGGGGAACCCCCTTTTCGGGGTAGATGCTCCAGGGAGATCGGGGTAGGGGCCCCCTTCCTCGGGAGGACCCCACAGTTTCAAACATAATCTAACTGACCTCTAGAATTCCCTTCACCTCAGAATCAGGAAACCTGAAGTCTTATACCTAATTGGGACTAATTTGCTAGATGTCCTTCAGTAAATGCCATCTCTCTTGGCCTCAGTTTTCCCTCACCTGCAAACAGGCACTGGGAAAATACTGTTTGCCATGACTTCTACTCTCTAGACTCTCGCACCTCCTCAATTTAATCACATTTTCCATTATTCTTTCTCATTATCCTATTCTTTTCCTTCATAGCACACTGTGTTTGCTATTGCATATTTATTGGAATCTAGCTGTTTACCGTCAATGTCTCCTATTTGACAGTCATTCCCATAAGTAACAGCAGCACATCTGTTAACACAACTGTATTCCCAACACCAAAAAGAGGACTCAGCAATTGGCAAATGTATAATAAATAACCAATAAATGTATAATAAATAACCAAATAATATTCTTGTGAAAATTATTCACTGGCACTAAGGTACTACTTTTTAAAAGTGCAATATACAGGTTAAGTCTCAATATTTAAATTTACCTTTAAAATATTTAGGAGCAATACAATCACTGACACTTAGTCTAAAACTTACCTAATGTCTCTTAGTTCATGGAAACTCTGTATGTGTTAGGACCTCACTTGAGGACATTAACTACCCAGTGACAAGATTTACATTACCATCCAAAGGGAGAAGAAATTAGGGAGAACACATGGCTTTATTCTACAAGCACATCAATTACCTTCCCAAATCCATAATTTACTCTCTATCTTATGGAGCTCTGGTATTCAGAACTAGATTAAGCCTAATCATAGGCTTATATTCTTTCTTATACCATTAATTTCTAGTATAAATGATAAGTTATTTTAATAGTATAATTAATACCAAGGAAAACACTATCCAAAACAAATTAAATATCTTAATAAAAACCTCTACATCTAACTATCCAATTGCCACCCTCTAACCCATCTCGCAGGTTCCCCCACAATAGGAATCCATGTTGAATCTTGCATTCTTTATGTATGCTTTAAATTTAGCTGTTGACTCCACTTTGCTAAAGCCCAAGATACACAAAGACTAACTAATTTTAGGAAGACTTAACCAACAGAATAATAACATAAATCAAGTATGTGTACATATAAACCCATATAGATATACATATACAGATCTATAAAAATCCATATATAAGGATATATGCTTTATCTCTTTACATATATATATGTATATATTATTTTCAGATGTGGACAATGGTCTTTACTTTACAAAATGTTCACCATAATACTACTTACCTTAAGATCACCAAGCATTACCATTAAACACATTAATGGAAACCATGAAAAAACACTATTATCTGAGCATAAAAATATGCATATAAAGGTATATACTTTAAATATCTACACATAGAAAAGCCTCCTAACACACAAGAGCTACAGCAGCAATTTAGGACAAGAAAGGGTGAAAGGTACTTAACAAAACCATTTGCTTTCATGTCTTTGCCAAAAGATCAAATGAGCAGGATGAAATAGACATAACAAGAAGTAGATTCACTCAGCCAAAATCAAATAAGTCTTCAAACCAATGACACCTACCAAATTTTAGTTTGTAACAATAAAATGAGTAAATTATGCTAATTTTGGTTATAACATCAGCAACATAAAAATGCATGTCATATATATCCAGTCTGTCAAACAGGGGCAGTTGTAAAAAATCTTAAGAGTAATGGGGGTAAGTCTGAGTTAGGTGGAAACTTCAGTCATGAAGAAAGAGTTTATCCATTCTTGCTAATGAATCTTAAAGTAAAAGAATGTGGAAAACCACTGGCACATTCTCATAAAAGGTCATAAAACAGTAATTGTACCAAATAGTATACGATTTTTTATTTCTTATCAAGAATCTTGTCACATGTTCAAAAAGGCATTAAAGTCAAAATCTATTGTTACATTTTACTGAATACCTTATTTAATTCTTCCTTGGTCAGAGATGCCAAAAGAGTTTTTCTGAATTTTCCTTCTTTGTACTTCTGAGTAATAAAGTTTTTTCTCTTTTCTACTGGTGAGTCCATGTGTAATTCTTCATCCTTTTGAAGGTTACCAGCCCAAAAGTCATTTGCTCTTTTGTTTCCAATGACAATAAAAAGCTGAAATGTCAAAAAATGATGAAACATATCACTTCATAAAATGTATCTGAATCAGCAAAAAGACCTACATAAATTAAAGCATAATAGTGTAAAATAAAAGAGAACACATGAAAGACTCAACTCCTTCAGAAAGATAAAATATGAAAGCAGACACTATATCTATTTTTAATACTGCCTCACTATTCGAAATAATGGCAACATATTAGCTGGAAAAGAAATTGCAAGCAAAACAAATTGCAGCAAAAGTAGTCTTATTCTTTTGAGACTCACACTGGGACAGATTCATTTAAAGTGGTTGAGTAGGTGGGCTAATGAGGTCTAGTAGGAGCAGCTATGGAAGAGGAGTCAGAAAAGAGAGACAAGGGGTAGCAAGTTAGACTCAGTCACAGTTTATGACAAAGTTTGACTTAGAGAACAGTAAATATGTCAAATGTTTTCATTACCTTTTCTAATATTTTACCATGCTGGGATAAAAGGAGGGTTCTAACTTTTATTACCATTAGAGCACTTTTTATTTTTTATTTTTAAAGTAATTATCTCATTTAGGAAGCTTTCTGAAAGAGTTACCAGTATCAAACAGGCTATCCACCATTTTCATAATGGCTTCCTCAAAGAGCTTCTAAAGAAAGTTGTGCCACTGCACTGTATACCTCCTCCATGGTTTCTGCTCACCACTACCAGTTAGGCAGGACTTACTTACCTCAATGAGTTCATTACTCCAAATGCTGGCATCCATTTTTAGACTTCTAACCTTGGAATCTTTTGGTCCCAAAGATCTATGCTGCCCTGAAGTTAAAACAAACAAACAAACAAAAAAACAATTGTACTTCTATTTTAATTTTTATAGGAATTTACTTTGTTTCTAAGAATGTGCATAGGCATGTTCACTCATCTTCTCAACTTAAACATACCATTATCTACTTTCCTAAATGCAAACATCATTAAGCACAGCACCCTAGTAATCATACAGAGATTACCAACCACAATCATAACCAACAGCAATCACTCATTACCACCTTGCATCAGCATAAAACTACTCTTATAAAACAATTTGTATGTATATATGTGTATATACACATTTGATAATTAGCTATTAATAAAAACCTGTTTAAATGTATATGTTTAATTCTTATGTATGTGAACACAAATATTATTCCATTACTATTAAAAATCAACACAAGCTACAACTCTAATAAATATGCACATATGCACTCAGAAATCTGAGATGGATTCTCTGTTCTACTGATGGTAAGAGCCCAGCATTCTCTTATCAACGAGTCAATTGTACTGTATAAACCAATATTTAGTTATATCTAGGGTCCAAGTATATGTGAGGTACTAGGCTGAGAAGGAAAAATGATACACATGACATTAGACTTTTGACATTGTACTTGATTGAGGATCCTTTGCCTTATACGTAAGGGAAGTTTAATTTTCTCTCTACATTAGAGAAGTTTTGTTTGTTTGTGTTTTGTTTTTGTTTTTGTTTTCCTCCTTTCTGGAAGGTGAAAACCCTTCTGTGCACAAAGCCATATAACTTCTGTGATAGGAAATTGCATTGGTTTGCATTTTCAAAGACTACCTCAAGGCAGTACTGAAAAAGAGAAAACCTAGAAGCCTGTAAGAATTGCTGAAAGTGATTGCTAGAATAGCTAAGGCAAGAGAGGATGAACTCCGGGTTGAGGCAGATGAAAGGAGAAACAAAATAGACTGGACAGACATAGAGACATTGAAAAGATAAAACTGGCAGGCTTCAGGGAAAGGTGAATAGAGGGTCTCTTAGGGTTTAGGCTTCAGTGAGTGAGAGTAGACAGTATTATTTCTGATCAAGACAGGGAATATATGAAAACCTGCAGTTTTATGCAAGAAGCTGGAGGCAGGTATGAGGGCTCCATTTCTGACATGTTATTCCTGATGTATCTTTGGCAAATCTAAGTAGAGATTCTCGTAGGTAGATAATTATGAGTTTGTGCCCAACAGAGTGAGAATCATCTGCTTTAAAATGAGTGTTGAATTCAGGTGATAAAAATAACATCATTCAGGAACCACTGAGTGAAAGAGTTCATGATGTCACCCATGAGAATGCACCTACTTCTGGAGCACTGAACAGGAGAGGCAGCCTGAAAAGGAATGAAAGGGAGGTAGGAAAAACACACTGAGACTAGTACCTATGAAGTGTGTGTGTGGGGGGTGGATATCACAGAGAGACATGTTGGCCAAAGGCCTCGAATATTGTAGAGAAGACAACAAAGGTACGAAAAAAGAAGTCTGATTACAGAACACTGATAGAAAGTGAAGAAGTTAAAGAAAAGAAGGAAACTTCTACAGGCTATTACATAGTCTGGAAAGTACGTGATTTATAAAAGGAAAAAAATGACAGCAAATGATGCGTAAAGAGGAATAGAAGTTTTCAGAGAGCTTGATGTTGTCAATAAGACAGACTTAGCCAAGTTTACATGATGAAGCAGAAGTGATGGCTAAAAACTCACTTAATAGAGTGAGGAGTAGAGTATCCTATGAGAGAGGAAAGAAAAGTAGCTTTAAGTCAAGCATCCTGCAACAACACAAAGCTCTCTCTCCTGAGGAGAGAAGAGAAGGATGGAAAAAATGCAAAGTTGAGAGTGATTAGCTGATGTTTTTGGTTGTTGTGTTAATTAACTGGTAAGGAAAGTTACCTTAGTATCATGAGAAACATAACAGGATAGAGCTCTAGAAAAGCATCAAGGTTCTATGCAACTGTAGTGGCTGCACTGCTCATTGTCCTTGCTCAGCTAAATTAGGAGCTCCTCTCCTGTGTCCTGTCATTGAACCTTGGACTCAACTCTAGTCCTGCACTTATGCTCTATCACTCTATGATAATTACTACGCATACATGTATGGAAGAAATGTCATGTCTTTTCCTATACCAACATTGTATCTAGTAATTTAGGCAAAGTGTGTGCGTGTATGTGTGTCTGTGTGTCTGTGTGTGTGTGTGTGTGTGTGTGTGTGCATGCATGTAGGACAGGACTGGCAGTGGAGAGGGAGTTCTGGAAGACTGATCTATATTTTAGATCATGGCTAACTTACCTAGGCTACAGTCCATGTCCCTCTACTCACTTGGATGACTGCCTGAGTTCCTCAATCTAACAAGATGCCAGGCAGGCAGTCCAATGTAAGGTCTCAATAAGAAAATCAGTCACATTACTGTCTATTTCCATGAGTACAAATATTGTTGTATAAAATTCTATATAAAATATGTCTTAAAAATGATCAGGGTGAGTCAGGAGGAGTAGTACATGCCTGTAATCCCAGTGCTTGGGAGAGTGAGACAGGAGGATTGCAGGTTCAAGGCCAGCCTCAGCAACTTAGCAAGGCCCTCATCAACTTAGTGAGACCCTGTTTCAAAATAAAAAATAAGGTAGAACCCAGAAGTAGAACACCTCTGGGTTCAATTCTCAGTACCACTAAAAAAGGAAAAAAAATGAGGGAGAATAGACAAATCTTGATGCAGAGATGCAAGCTTGTTCTGGGCATATTCTAAACTATAAATTTCAACACTATGTTTTTAAAATCTATACATGCACCAGTAGATACAAAACTCTATTTCAAGCTTCATAATCAATTTTTACATCTGAGTCATGCATAAAAGAAGTTTAGGGTTATATGATATTTCTAAACTGCATTTAAATGAACTAAGCATTCTCTGATTTTACTTTTCACAACTGTTAGCTAGAACACATTATATATGATGACAAAAAGCAGTCAGTGCCAATCTGCCACAGTGCAGTGATGAGCATAACTTATCACTAGTTACCTGCACACTTCTTACAGATGACAACACAGAGATTGATGGATGCCCAGTCAGGGTCCGGGGCTTTACAATCTGCACAGCTCCTGTTGGACTCATTGAACCAAATCTTCTCAGCTACTTCATAATCAGAGAGAGTTTCTGCTATCGATTGCTGCACAGCTTCAATCCAGTCTTGTTTCTCTTTTTCAGATTCCGCTGTAAAGCTGAAACAATTAACATTTCTGCATTATCGATCTCCCTTGTAAAGGCCAATTAAGCAGGATGTTCAGTTTGCATATTCATTTCACTCACAAATTAAACAGCAGCTGAAAATTATGCCTGCCAGGCAGTTCTGGATTGTCTTTTCTGTTAAAAATCATCTAATTTAACAAATTGTTCTTTTTTTTCCTTTTAATTTTCCATATTGCTTATGGCTTTGTTTACATATCTTGAACCAAAATTAACATACATATTTTTTCTAACCAAGATATAATGTGTTGTAGCATTGCTTTATGAGGTCAAAAGCTTAAATGAGAGACCATGGTTCCTAAACAGTGGTTATATAATAATCAATAAGAGATTGGCAGTATTTCAGAACCATGGAAATATTTTGCCAAGCAAGTATGCCATGATAGTCTGAAACTAAAATTATCAAAAACACCCACCAGAAATTGTGACTTTTTAAGACTTAAAAATAGATTTTTTTTTAATTAGAAGAATATCCAGATGGTTTTACAAGGTTGAGAAACTACAAAAGTTTTAAATGGTTACTATTCTAACAGATTTCTAACACATTTTAAGCCATGTTCTGACTTATTCTGGTTTTTAGTATTTATTACATGCTTAACTGGAGGGATAAAACATTAAGCAGGAATTCACTCCTTCAGGAAAGATTTACTGAGGACCTACAATGTGTCAAAGAATGTGTCACACAGTTCATCAATGACAAACAAAATGATCTGTCACATTAAAACTTTCTGTCCTAAAATTAAATTATTTCAAAATATAATGAAAATAACAGATGGCTAACAGAGTCTAAATAATCCATAAAAATAATAAGTTCACATGTATAATATTTTCTGAGGCACTCCATGATTCCATCATCACTAAAATAGGCACAAAAGTCTTAGTGGTGTGAAGTTCAAAAGACTGGCCACATCCAGTATCGACATTTTCAGTTGAAACTAGAATCTGTACTTCTTTTTTTCCTTATCTAGAACTGGGGATCCAACCAAGGATTTCACACATGCTAATCAAATGTTATACTGTTGACCTATATCCCCAGCCCCAGAATCTGCATGTGTATAAATAAATCTTGTTATTCTTTATCCAGTCATTTATTTCTTCTCAAAATTTGAGCCAGCAGGCATATTTTAACAAAGTGCATAAGAGACTTAGTAGTATCTTTGAAATTGTTAGTCTTTCAAAGGCTAGAAACTATCTCTGACCTGGACGTTAGCTGAAGTGTGCTAGTTATTGGTGACAAATCAACTAATATAGTTGAATTCAATAGATTTTGACGTATATCTCTAAATTCAATAGATTTTAACTTTAACTCTAAAGTTATGGAATCATTGTAGATTAAAACTTAAAAAGTACTTTAAATTTTGCTTCTTTGTCATAATGCAATCACTAGGCTATCTTAATAATATAGAGAGTATAAATATGTGCATATATTAATATATTATATTAAGATACTAAAACATTTGGAAGAGTAATTGTATGAAATCCATTAAATCAGTATGGAGGAAACCATATGGAGCATATTGATCCCTATAACTAGGGATCAATCTTAACAAAGAGATTGTATTTGATTAGGCTAAAAGAAGTAAAAACTACAACTTAAAGACAATGTGATATGCTGTTTATTGATTCCTTCTAAATTTAAGGGAATGTCAAATATTTATTGATAAAAAATTATCAGACTCACAAAGCCTACTAAGAAAAGAAGCTACTCAAATTTTATGAAATAAATATCTTTGCAGGTTGTATGATCCTTTGGGTCACTTTTTACGGTGTCTTTATAAGCTGGATAATAAACTAGATAATGTGGAAAAGAAAGAAGACAATTTTAAGTATTCTATAATGGGTAAAATCACCAGTACCATTATAAAGATGGATTGCCCAACCTTTGTTATAGTAGTAGAAAAACAAAATGTATTTAAAAATAGCTTACCTGAAACTCCTATAGGGAGTAATTATTTCAAAAGATTGTTTCACAGTGCGATCTACTTGCTTTACATTTGCTACATTCATAGGAATTATCGTAATACCCAGTCCACTCTTAAAATCCTAGTATAGAGAAGAACATAAAAAATTATAAACAAAAACCCTGGATTTTTAAAATACAGCCATATTTTTCCAAAATTCAATAATGCCTACAAGTTTTTCTATACATATATGTAATTAAACAGATCCATTTAGAAAATGGATTGAGATTGGTCTTTCTCATCTTAGGTAATCATTTTCAATACATCACACTGTGCCATTCTAAGCCTCCCAGTTAGGCCACTGATAAAGTATGGATTTCTTTTACATGAAAGACAAGTTGATTAGGCCATAGATACTGACACAAACCTTGCTTTTCAAAGTATACATTATATATTTGCCTTTACCCATTCTGCTAAGAAAACTATAAATAACTCTTATCATATGTCAAGCATTCATCTAGGTGGAAGAGTCAAATGTCTGTGAAATTAGCATACTTGCTATTTATATGAAGATATGGGGTGTCATGGTTTGGAGTTACATTTACCCGTACACCTCATGGAGATAAGGTAGCCATGTTGGAGGTGGGATATGGGTGCTAAGAAGGGTTCCCTGCAGGTGTCACCTTAAGGATTACATATGGTGCCTCTTTTCCTTGCTGTCTCTTGCTTTTGGCCTCTGTGATGTGAGGGCAGAGCGCTTGTTTTCTTTCTCTTTTTCTCTCTCGCTCTCATGCTCTCATTCTTCTTCCCACCAACATGCCCTGAACTCCGTGGTTATAACCCACCTGACATGGACTGAACCCCTGAAATCTTCAGAACTGTGAGCAAATAAATATTCCTCTAAGTTGTTGTGGTCAAGTTTATTGGGTCACAGCAGTGAGAATGCTGACTGAAACGTGGGAGAACTATGGCCCAAAGAGATAAAGTTATGTGGAAAGGGCAGCTAGTAGTACATGGTGGGAATAAAATAAAGCCCAAGCTGTCTGAATGTTCTTCTTTTACTTGATTATCTGTGTGTGTCATATTATTTTTCTCCTCATTTACTCTCAAAAGCATTACTTGTTTTATGAAGTATACAGTTTTATCACATTCCTGATATTTAATTGCTTTCCTCTGCCTTCAATCAGATTCTTAAAAAGCTACTCTAATACTACTTTGATACGAAAACTACCATTTGTTCAACACCTATAGCTACTGTATTCATCTTATTTCACAAAAATTAGAAATTGCTCAAGAGGTTACAAAGAGACCACATTTTAAAGGCAATAAAGTCTGCAATATATTTTCTGCTCATATGGGTTTTGGAATTCAACCTAATAAATAATGTGAACATTTTAAAAAGTATAACTGCCTTAAAAAGGAATTATCAATGTGAACATATTAAGACTAAATGTGCTCTGAATTCCTAAATTAAATGATGAGAAAAACATAGACATACTAGGTAGAAACTCTCTCTCTCTCTCTCTCTCTCTCTCTCTCTCTCTCTCTCACACACACACACACACACACACACACACACACACACACACACTGGTCCAATGATATCAGAACACTTAGTAAAGCCTAGAACGACTAATAGAAACAAGTAATTCACAGGCCTCTTCTCTGTGCAGCACCTGCTATACAGGTAAAAAGTGTAAGTACTATTTTCCTGTTTCTCTTACACTTATGTGTTAAGGTCATATATCCTAGGTCAATATGATACAAATAACTGATGGCAGGCATAGGGCAAGTAGAAATGTCTTAGAAGAAAAAAGCCTTTCACACCTTGCCTTTCCATCTTCCTGGGAAATGACATCAGGAAACATATATGCCATTTTAGATTTTTTTTTAATGTAGAAAATAATTATTACCAACTTTTTGTTTTTTATTGTTGCATTATAGTCTCGCATCATAATACAGTTCACAGTGATAGTAACATACATGCACACAGTACTTGGTGGGCTTTCCCTTGGCTCCCTCTCTATTCCCTCCGCCCACTTCCCCATAGAGGGTATTGAGATTGACACTGGTATTCTCATATATGAACAAAATGTCAATGAAAGTGATTCCTTCACTGATTCTCCCTTGCCCCTTTCCTTCCTCTAGACCACCTCCATTGTTCCACTGGAGTTTCTCCTCCATTATCATATCAGAACTGTAGAATCCTTGATATGGGAAGCCTGAGGGTATACTTATGCCCTGAGGATGACAGAGTGTGGGAAACAGCAGGAAGATCCTTGTTCTCTGGAAGCATCAAATCTTCACTGCCTACATCAAGAGATTGATTACAATAAATCCCTGTATTTTTGAGCTCTCCATTAGGATTTTATGTTTAATACTAATATATTTTTGACTGGTAAGTAAAAGTAAAATATTTTTATAACAAATTTTCCCCTATGTGTAAAGGTATTCAAAGTTTCTAGTCCCAAATTGTAGAAAGGCCTTTCTTAGTTTTTTTTTTTTTTTAAATTCACAGAGTTTTAGTTAGAATAAAGAAGTGACTTATTTAGAAAACAAATCAATTGATTTGTTTTTCCAATGAAAGAATAAATGGCTCATTTTGTTAAGGAAAAAGGGTAGAAATTGAGAATCAGTAATATAAAAGCAAAGATGCATAGAAATGCTTTTTGTTGAAAAATAATCAGAATAGGAGTGATATACTTTTCCAATATAAAAATAGAACATCATATGATGTATATGGAGGGAAAAGATATCAAGCTTCTCTAATTGGCCACATTTTTAAATATTTCAGCATATCAGCAGAATGTGTATTTTTAAATTTTTTAAAAAATTCTCTATTATCTATAGCAATTCTCCTGCTGGATAATGTAGCTTTTGTAAAACTCTTAAGTGCACATGACTGGCAACTGAAGCCCTCTTTTATAAATGTGGAAGCAAGGTAGGAGTAGCAAAATGAGATATTCTAAAAATGGCTTTCTGATGGCTCATCTTGATATAGGGATAAACTGTAGAATAAAATGGTGTGCTTGGACTGTGTCCTTCAAACAATTCTCCATAATGAGGACTGTGACAAGAGATGAATATCAGACCATTCCAGATCATATTCTCTGATGGGGGCTTGACCTGCAAGTCACTAAGGGCAGAGGCACATAATCCTCTGACCATAAGACTAGCAGATGGTGAGAATGACAACCTGTTATGGAAACTGATGAGCCTCATCAAGGTTCCTGCCTGGATAGATGGCCCCACATATCTCTACAAGCAAGTCATGAAATGTCTACATCTGAAGCTGTAATTTCTGTTAAAGTAAGTAAGATCCGGCTCAATGCTCCACATTTCTCCCAAGCAAGGCAAGGATATTTTTTTTTCTTTTTTTTTAGCCCAGAAAATTGTAATCCATTTATCAGCTGCTTGCCATGGCCATATGGTTTTGAGTAATTAGAGTATCCACGAAGCTAACCCGCACAAATTGACTGTAAAATATATACCACAGTAACAAAATAAATGTCAGTGCTTCTGAGAGCTATTAAATATGAAAAAATTGCATTTTGTTAAAATATTTTGGTGACATTAAACCATTTTTCAGACATGATTTTGAACATATTTAGAATATTTCTCATTCCTACATGCTAATCACAATTATCTGTGGTGGTCTACCTTTTCTACCCTGAGCTATGTTTCTATGAAGCCAAAGGCAGAACCTAAGAATTTTTAATTTACAAAACAAAATTGCATTGGCCAATACTGAAAAACATTAAATTAGAAGAACAGGTTAAAGAGTATATAAGGTTAGAGAGTAAATAAGTCTGCAATGTTTAAATATCTGGAGATAAACACTTCTCTCTTGACTTCTATAAAATGGATAAAATTGGGGCTGGGGATACAGCTCAGTAGTAGAGTATTTGCCTAGCTCACACAGTGCCCTGGGTTTCATCATCAGCCCACAAATAATAATAATAATAAAATAATAATAGTAATAGTAATAATAATAATAATATCATGCAATCAGATTATTACAAAATCATTTGAACTAATTAAAGCTACTGATCAAAAATAAGTGGGCCAGAACACAGTGACATGCTGAGTCATCAAGATCCTGGTTTGTCTTGAATGCCAAATCCTGTGCTAATATTCAGAAGCTTAAAAATCATCTTCATTGTGCTCCATGATTATTTTAACATCTATTTGTGTAGTACTCTGAAGTTTATAAACAGCCATAAACTGTAATTCAATTTTCTGAATAATTCTGTGAAGTAGGCAGAGAAGATACTGCCATTTTTTAAACAGGAAAATTAGTCCTGGAAAAACAGTGTTTAGTATAAAAGTAGAGTGTGCCTGATATTTTGCTAAATTCTGCATCCTCACAGAAGTATGGCAAGACACCTGCCATGGGAAGCTTCAGTCTAAGAGGGAATAAGATAGTTATAATACAGGTAATAAACAAAATCCTGATTATAGAGTAAGCATTGAGTCCAATCCAAAAAAGAAAGAGCTGGCTCATTAGAAGGTCTTCTAAAGAAGGTAGCACTGACTAGTCAAAGAAGGAAACCCAGACTGGCTCAATGTCCAGGTGTTTCTCTTGTTTCTCTTGATTTGTTCACAACCTAGGTATTACAACAGTGCCTGCAGCATTACTTTGTTGAGGATTAAGTTAATGCAGTAAAAAATGCTTAAAATACCTAGAACATGGTGTGTGTCAGGGCAGGTATGGTTATTATTGTTGTTATTTTCTATCTCTTGAATTTGAAGCCAACTGAATAAGCATGTTACCTATTTTAAAAGTTCATTGCAAGAAAATACATGTTCAGAAATAACTAGCTGACATAAATTCATTTTAAAAATGGAATGAATTGTGAATGTTAAATGATCAAGAAAATTAAAAATAAATTACTCATTAAGTACAATCTGATTGTAAGTTCCATTCTCATTCTGAAAAATAAGCACCAGCAAAGTATGAACCAAACTTTCTACATTTAAAATGCTATCATCTGGATTGAAAAAACAGTAGCACAGAAATTCAGTGGGTAGAACGATGTTATTATAGAAAACAAAGAGCAATCATATTATAAAGTAAGCAATATTTTACATTTAATTTTCTGTGACAGAATATAGGATCTCAAGAAGCACAAATCCAACCACTGGAAGGACAATCAGGCCTGGCTTAGTAGATCTGAACACAGCTATGGTGGAAAAGACCAAGTGGGCACTCTGAAGTGGACCTGCAGGAGAATCCTGGCTGAGCCACTTATTGGCAATATGACTATTGGCAAGTTATTTAGCTTATCTAGACTTTAATTTTCTCATTTATGAAAATAGTATATATGTCATATAGCATTCTTGTTAAAATTAAATGAAGCAAAATAAAGGGCTTGATGCATCCAGGTGCTTCTTTCAAGTTTCTAGAAGCAATTTATCTTCCATAAAAATGTTTCCATTTTATTTATAATGATAGAGTATTCACCCTTATTTTTCCATACTGAATATTAGATAGAATAGCCAATATTTACCAAGACATTTACTTATACAAATTGTACCAACAGAATATGAATTAAAAGACATTTTAAAACTATATTGTTAAAGCAGAAAGTGAATGTTTCCTAAACAACAACAACAAAAAAAATGAAGGAAGAGTTTGTTAACCCCAAATCTGCTAAAATCTGAAACTATTTTCGGAAATGCTGGATGCTAGTTTTCCTGCCAGGAATTTAAGAACTCGGTGCTTAAACATTTGTTGAAAACAGATGTGGCATTGTGTGACATTGGCACCATACTTTCTGGGAAACACCAGATGCAGAATTTGGCCAGATACAGAACCCAGAGAATGTGAGGCCACCACCTACATCCTGCAGCTTCTTTCTGTGCCACACAACCCAGAGCCCTATGAGGCCTATTTAAATTCTATTAGAGTGTCATTCCATGCCAGAAAATGAGGGGACATTTCTTTTTTTTTTGGGGGGGGGGATGAGTCTCTTGTTGTAACCTGATTTGAGCATGCTTAATCAAGTGAGTTTATGTAGTTAAAATCTCAGTGCCAACAATTATCATCAAATGGATACCCAAGCCCACCAAGCAAGACATCTGGTTGTAATGAATTCACTAATATTAACATAGTATTTAAAAAAACACATCAGAAAAAGGTGGGAGACTGGCTAACAGAAGCATAACAAATGGAAATCAAAGCCATTTTCCTTAAATTTGCCTCATGTCAATTTGCAGAAACTCCATCCAAATAGCTATACTATGTATGTAACAATATATGTTTTAAAATATGTTCATATTTGAGTACTGGGTTTAGTTTTTTAAATACTGGGTTATGTACCACATCCATATCAAGATAAATCACTGATAAAATAGTAATTGTTCCATAATACAGAAAATCTATATGCTTTGAATTGATTAAAAAGCAATTTATATAAACAATACTTCTTCATGACAAAAATTAAAAAATAAGAGGTAAATAAAATAGCTTAGCAAATCAACTGTAGAAAATATGACATGAAAATTAATATCTTAATATAAAAAGCTCAAAGAAACTAGAGAAAGACAATAAAATCTCAATGAATAAATAGATAAATGAAGAGAAAATTTATAGTGAAAAAAATTTTAAAAGAAAATAAAAAAGGATAAATTCTCATCAGGAAAACATCTGTAAATGATCATTAATTCAAGTCCATTCTACATATGTTTGAAGAGTACTAGCTTATTGCCTTGAAGTCCTGAATACAGCAATGAATAAAATAAATATCACTTCATTAATTAGGGTATATAAAAATTATAACTCAGTACGTCTAAGATTGAAGTGTAATGATACCTATTCATGAAGCTAACCTTTTAAATATAAACAATTGTTTAGGAAAGAGTTACAGAAATTGTTCCCTCCCCACCCCCCAAAAAATAAAAAAGACAAGGCAAGGCTACTTACAGAAGGCTAATAGAAATCTCATGTATTTGTTCCTGTGTTACTCCTGTCAGAAAGTAAGGTTCCTGAGAGCAGAGATCCTGTGGGTTACCATTTGTCCCTAGAGCCTAAAGTGGTGCTTAGAAATGAAAATGTTCCCACTATTTGCTATGTGGATGAATGGATCCAGAAACATAGTGACTGTTGGATAACCTATTTAAACTCAGTCACACAATGCATTTTATACAAAGTTGGAGTGATCATACAGAAAAATTCCTAACATACTGAAAGCATATAAGACATAAGCAGAGATAGGAAATAGATGAAAGTGTATAAAAACTAAACCAAAGTGAGTTTGTGATATGATGTTAAATATATAAAGGATAACATTTAATTTATGTGATAAAGTCAACACAATATTTTGCAACAGGGTAATTAGGTAGAGATTTTTAGCATCTGTTTTGACTATGCCATCTTCCTCTCCAAAAAGTGATTTTACATTATCCCTTCAGTTTTTTTTTTACTTCTTCTTAAAGCCTATCTGGAAAAAGAAAAAAAAATTAAAATGCCTAAGGCAATAAATACTCAATAAAGTATTCCCCAAGGTATTTCTTCTATGCAGCCTAAGAATCGCTTCAGGTTTCAGTTCCTAAAATGTGCTAATGAATAAGAAGTAAAGGGGATGAAAAAAGTGAATTTCTGAACTAAGCAACTAGGAAAACCGCAAGTCCGTGTGAAGTCTATGGTGACGTGTATTAACCATGGAGTTAGAGCAGTAAGTGAGCTGCCAAGGAGGACCCGCATGCAGATGGGCAATTCCTCACCTATCCTCATGCCACTACTCTTGGAAAAAGGGAATTTCAAAAAAAATTAAAGGCATTAATTACAATAGCATTTTAATTTCTATTTTAACTTAGGAAATACACATGTTTTTATTCAGTGTTAGAAAAAGGAAAACAATTACTGAAAATACATTTGTAGGGACAACTGAGTCTTAAGGATACCTTTGGAGAATAGAGAAAATGGTCTAGAAAAGATAAACAACGACCTTGAAAAGTAGAGTAAGTTTCTAGACACATAAACACAGTTAAAGAAATTTGTGGAAAATGACAAGTAAAAAAATATCTCAACTGGTTTTCAGACATTTTCCCAGAATGCTGTCTTTGCAAATAGAGTCATTAAAAATCCCTTCAATGAGACATACTCTTTTAATATGAAAACTATATTAAGACAAAGGAATTGTTGAGGAAGAATTTATAGGCTGAAAAACTTAAATCTGGTATAAAATTATTGACATTTTAGAAAAAAAAAGAGTGCAGTAACTATACTTTAGTTTAGAATTGTTTAGCAGTAATTATTATCTTCTTAGGTTTCCACTTAAGTGTTTGTTTGTAAGTAAATATTTTCAATCAGGATAAAGATATATTTTATCCTGGTTAATTAAAAAAGAAGTTAATCACAAAAGGAGGTATGGCAATCCCAACACATGAACAAAAGAAATACCAATGTTAATATTGTTGAAGGGCATTTTTACACATTTTCCAATTCCAGAAATATCTTGCTCCTTTCATCTGGATGCCTATCACTTTTGAAGATACACTTCAAAGCAGTCTTTCACAGTGTGTGGTTTTGAAACCACTTATCACTAGGCCACCAGTCCTGCTTTATAGGAGTGCAGAGTCCATCACTCCATTCCCCCAAATATTGAGTCAATTGGTCAGGAATGGGTCCAGAAATGTCAACTTTCAACATGCAACTTAAATAATAGCCTTAGAGATAGTAATGTACCTGCCTTCCTCACATGTCATTTAAACTTAAAGAGCTTTTACTCTTAATTACCTGACCCAATTAGTAGGAGAGCAAGAATGAAGACCCCTAACTATAACCTCCCAGTCCAATCATCTTTGCAGTAGATGAGCTTCCCCAAGTTTTTATATAGTTTTACTGGTGCATTATGGTCTCAAAACATAAAGTAGTGATAGTGATACATATACACACAGCACTTGATAAGCTCTCCCTTGTCTCCTTCATCCTCCCCCTCCCCCTCATACATCATTTTGACAATGGTAATTTCACATATTTACATAACATCAATGGAAGTGTTTCTTTCATTAACCCCCCCCAACACCCTCCCCTTGCTCCACTGGGATTCTTTCTCCATTATCTAAAGGCTCTCTTGTATCTTGTTTATTCTCTAGTGCCCACATATGAGAGAAAATATATGACTCTTCATTTTCTGTGACTGGCTAATCTCACTTAACATAATGTTCTCCAGGTCCATCTATTTTCCTGCAAATAACATTATTTTGTTCTTCTTTATTGCTGAATAGAAGTCTATTGTGTGTATATCCCATAATTTAGTATTCCATTCATTTGTTGGACACCTATGCTAGTTCCATAATTTGGCCATTGTGAATTGTGGGGCTATAAATATGTATATGCATGTACTACTATAATTTTCTGATCTTGGTTCCTTTGGAAAGATACACAGGCATGGGACAGCTGGATCACATGGTGGATCCATTTCCACTTTTCTGAGGAATCTTCACACTGGTCCCCATACAGTTGCACTAATTTATAATCCTACCAACAGTGTAGAAGAGTTCCTATTCCTCACATCCTCACCAGAATTTATTGTTATTTGACTCCTTCATGATAGTTAATTGGGGATAGATGGCATCTCAGTGTAGTTTTGGTTTGCATTTCCCTGAATACTAATGATGTTGATATAATGATATATTTATTGGCCATTTGTATTTCTTTTTTTCTCAAGTGTCTACTTAGTTCAGTTGCCCATTTATTTATTGGATTATTATTTTTTAGTGGTATGTCTTTCAAGTATTTTACATATGCTAAACATTAGTTCTCTGTCAGAGGAATAGCTGGAAATATTTTCTGTTCTGTGAGATCTCTCTTTAAACTCTCGCTTGTTCCCTTTGATGAACAGAAATTTTTAGTTTAAGGCCATCTAATTTATTAATTCTTGTTTTAATTTCTCAAGCTTTGTGGGTCTTATTGAAGTTTCTACCTGTATCAGTATGTTGGAGTGTTGGACCTATGCCCTCCTCTAGTAAATTTGATGTCTCTGGCCTAATTTCTAGATCTTTGGTTCATCTTGAGTTGACTCCTGTGCAGTGTGAGAGGTAGGGATTTAATTCCATTTTTCAACAAATGAATAACCAGTTTTCCCAACACTAACCAGCTACAACTCTTCAACACATGCTGTAATGGATATTCTTCCACCTCTATCTACTATCTGCTACTTTGTCTGGAGTGACTATCAAAGTAAATAAGTAAAACTATGTTTATAGTAAAAGAAAGAAAACTGATCATACCTATCTTAGAGTAGCATAGGTCTATTTCTTTTTATTTTTTCATGATATTATAAGAATGATAAATTCACTTCTTTAAAATAATAATTAAACTTGTTGTATGGTACTATATTATATTCAACATAAAAATAAACAAGATACTTAAGTTCAAAGGTAACACTATTTACAGATTTATAAAGGATAGATTTTTTTCCATCACCTTTGAAAAATACACAAGATTACTCTGTGTGTGTGTGTGTGTGTGTGTGTGTGTGTGTGTGTGTGTGAGTGTAAAACTTTTAGGAGCTGCATTTCACCATCACTTAGCATTTTCCCGAAACACAAGTTAATGACCACACTTATATAAAGCCCTCTACATTCAGAAGAAACACTTGTTCTGTTCCTAGCATGCCACCAAGTCATTCACATAACCTGCTTTATGTGTGAGGTGACCAATAATCAACATTCTTCTGTAGAAGAAAGTATATACAAGAATGTAAAAATTGATGTAAATGATTGAATGGTATTTTCAGGGTCTGGTCTGGACATGGTTGGTCTTTCTTAAGTTATCCATTCAGGATTGAGCCAAAAAGTTTTGTTTTTTGTTCTGTTTTGTTTTGTTTTATACTGGGGATTCAACCCTCGACATTCTATCTCTGAGCTATACTCTTAGCCCTTTTTAATATTTATTTTGAAATAGGGTCTCTCTAAGTTTTTGAGGGCCTTGCTAAATTGCTGAGGCTGGACTCCTGTGATCTTCCTATTTCATTATCCCAAATACTAGGTTAAGAGGTATGTTCCATGGCATCTGGCTATTTCTTTTAAGACTATGGAAATTTAAGCAAACTGACATTTTGATAATATTGAGAGTCCTTATCCAAGAACATGTATTATTTTACCATTTATTTACACATACATTTATTTTATCAGGAGTTTTTATGTGTTGTTATACATATATTTGTCATATTCACATATAAGCATATTTTTCTGTCTTTCCTTACTTGGTGCTATAAAAGTTATATTGTGTTTTTAGTTTTCAATCCAATCTGTTCATTGCTAATATACACAAAAACAATTGACTTGAATATTAATCTCTATAATAGGAATTTGCTATATTTTTTAAAAAAAGATTGAAGCCAAAATCCTTTAAGATTTGACACCATAGGCAATTACAAAAAAAAAAAAAAATAGAAGCACATCCACAAACCATAGTACATATACAGACACATTAATGCATATAAAAAGACTTGAAATAGAGATATCAAAAATGTATTTACCTATCAAAGATGAGAAGGGGCTGGATCTTAATGCTTTAGCTTTTAAGGAGTTTCTAGTTTTGCTCTTGTACATGATAGCATAGATGCTCCTTTTTGACACCTCTCTGTAACTCCTGCCCTATCTAATAGAGCACCAAGCTCATCATCCATCACTGACTGGTCTTGTCTGGCTTTTCCTCCTCCAAGTTAAAACTGTGTCCTCCTTCTCAGTAAGCACGTCATCTTTAGATACCTAATATAGTATTCACTCTTTATAAATGCATACCCTAAAACACCTAGACAATGAAATTATTCACAAAATGAATTATTGGACTATTTCTAAAAGGTCAAATGTCAGAAAATTTCTTTTCAACATAGGCTTTAAAAAGACAGCTTGGTATGATTGTTAAGAAGCCAAGCTGAGAGATATAAAGTTATGTTTTTAAATTAACTTTGCACAAGGAACCATAATCCCTAGACAAATTACTTAATCCTTGCTTCCTTCTTCTACAAAACACAGATGAGAATATGTGCCTTCTTATATTAGTACAGAAGATTAAAAGAGAATATTTACAAATGAATTAGCATAGTACGTGGTACTCAACAAATGGTAATCATTATTATGCTTTCCACACTCCATCACTAATACCATAGCAACAACCTCACCTAATTTTTGCTGGTAATAAACTATTAATAAAACTTCAAAAATGCCTATCTTACTTCTAGAAAATAACATACACTCAGACATTCTTGCTAATGTGAGCAATGAAACTAATAATGTGAAGTTCTTCAGGCTGAGAAAGTAAAAAAATGAATAATTTGGTAAAGTAACTTTACACTAATATATGCAAATCATGCAACTTTAACCTCCATCCCAATAAGAAAAATTTTAATGATCTAACTTCACAGACTAAAGATACTGTTATTTGGTTCATACACATTAAGCTGTATATCACTATTCTTCTTAAGTAATATGCTAACTATCTAAGTTATAAATATACCAACAGTGCTCTATAATGCCTTTCAAAGATAACTGGCTAAGAAATCTTATTAAAAAATTCGAATAACTAAGTTCACATTGAAGTTCAGAGGATGCCTTGGATAAAGATCTGCAGTAAATTTGTTGGAAACTAGCCGGGCATGGTGGTGCTTGCTTGTAATCCCAGCATTGGGGAGGCTGAGACCAGAGGATTCGGGTTCGCAGCCAGCTTCAGCTACCTAGTGAGGCACTTCGCAACTTAGTGAGAGCCTGCTTCAAAATAAAGAATAAAAAATAGTGCTGCAGGTGTAGCTCGGAGTTAGAATGCCCCTGGGTTCAATCCCCAGTACGGGAAAAAAAAAAATCGTTGGAAACTACTGCCTGTTTTGAGTTGATATCTCTATTTTTGTTGTGAAAATAGCATGAATACTTCACTTTACCATAACCTTTTATAACATATCATAAAATGAGTTCATCTCTGGTCAGATATCCAAAGCACACTGTTTAATTCTGCACATAATTATTAAGCAACTAATATATTCTAAGCTGAAAGATTAAAAATAATTCCTTTACAGATTAAAAACCAGAAATACTAAAGAATCAAATAGAGCTAACAAGAAATGGTAAAACTTTATTTCATCAAGTCTCCCTCAAATTCTCTTTCATATTAACCAAATTTAACAGCCCAAAAATTAAAGTCAATTTCATTTATGTATATATGAAATGTGTGCATAGATGCATGCGTGTATCATATCATAAAAAGAAAGCCAGGTATTGTGGCACACGCTTGTAATCCCAGCATTTAGGAAGCTGAGACAGGAGGATCCAGGTTCGCGGCCAGCCTTAGCTACCTAGTGAGGCCCTCCACAACTTCGTGAGACCGTGTTTCAAAATAAAGAATAATAAAAAAAAAAAAAAATAGGGCTGGGGGTATAGCTAGCTCGGAGACAGAATGCCCCTGAGTTCAATCCCCAGTACCGCAAAAAAAAAAAAAGAGTTCATCTCAGGTCAGATATCCAATCTGTAGTAAATCAAAATTTCCCTACAAGCAACACATCTGCTGAAAAAGAAAACACACACACACAAAAAAAAACAGTCCAATAAAATCCTGTTAAATTGAGCAAATATGGTACCTGTTTATAATTTTCTACCACAAAATAAAAGCAACACAGCAGGTGCAGAACTGGGTCTATTTCATCAACAGCTGTAAGGGTTAATTGGTTCTTAATTATTCCCTCATGTAATTTTATGTTACTTCAACTAAGGAATACATTTCAAAAGTTATTTTCAACAATTCTATTTCCTTAGTCCATTAAAAAGGTGTTGTTCAGTCTCAAATTTGATGCAGGTACATTTCTGAAACAGAAAGTCCAACCCCTCTTTTTATTATAGTTAGTGGAATACTCAATGCAAAAGAAATATTCTATAAAACACTAATAACTCTAACAAGCAAAATACAGTTGTTACTACAAAGAAAAGCAATTTATAGTTTAATATAAGAGTGCTAACCTGTTCATTTTTGCAAAGCCACACGTTGCTTCCCCTCAACACAGTATAAATTTTGGCTTTATACCCTCTTAATTCAAGATATCCACATTTCTCAGGTGCAGCAACTGCTTGAGACTGTGAGGTAAGGGACTGCGATTTCAACGCATTTAATAGTATGCTGATCCAGTCATTCCTCTCCTCTGAAAACAGACAAGAGAAAATAGATAAATCTATACACACACTATAAGATATATAAACATCAACAAGGCATCTGCTTTCTTTGAAACAATAATTCACACATTCTTTCCTACAACCCTAAGTGCTACTACAGGCAGAGACAATGAAATAACACTCCGGGAAGCTTATTAGGAATGCAAATCCACTTCAGACCTGAAGAATCAGAATATGCATTTTTAAAGAGAAACCCAGGTGATCTGCCTCCTTATCTAAGAAATACTCTTCGATGATTCATGAGATTGAATTTTTTAATAGAAGAAAGCTAACATCCCTACCCAATGGTTAATAGACTGTCTATGGCAATTCAGCCACTGAGGCATGAAGAAAATCTTGTATTCTAACCCTGCCTTGATATTCATTTTTACATTCTGCTATAAGTAACATCAGCATCCCAGCTGACTAGTTAAAACTTGGTACTCCTATTCCCTCCACAAAAGCTAAGTGACCTTCAACCATGTACCACACACTGCGTTAAGAGCACAGGAGTCATTCAGTCCCCCAAGAGCAATCAAAGCTGTAAGTCAAGGTAGATTTGAACACATAATGGAACACAAAATAGTATAAATGTCATACAAATGGCATCAAATAATATATGAGTCAATTCCACTGAGGTAAGTGATTTGCTGAAGGTCATACAGCAAGTTAGCATTAAAATTAGGACAATCAAAGGTTTTAAGTCTTGTACAACTGTTCTGGCACCATGAATATTATTTGTGCTAGAACCTAAGGACGAGGAGTGATTCAAAAGACAAAACTACAGCTTGATTGAAGGAACAACAGAATAGGGTTTTGAGTGAGGACAACACAAGAACAAAGGCAGGAAGAAATGACACCTGCTCAAGGAATAACTCAGAGATGAATGTATTTATAGTTTTGAAGTCACAAGGAAATAGTGGAAAATATGGCTAGAGAATCTGCACTGCCTCATTACGGAAGTTTGTTTCTATATCAGAAGCAAAGGAAAACTATTTCAGGATTCTTAGCAAGGAAGGGACATGATTAGTATAATTAGGATGATGACAGGTGGACCAAATTGGAAACTTAAAGATCAAGAAGAAGGCAATGTAAATTTAAGGCACAATAAAAATGGAAACAAAAGAACATATAAGGAGCAAGTTAAGGGGAGTAAAAAAAAAAAAAAAGCTGGGTTTTAGAATATGTCTGATGAATTTTCAAATAATAATGTAAGAATAAAAGTAGCTTGCTGTCATGAATTGGCAGGCAAAGGTGCGAGGATCCAAGTCACCAGAACCACCTCAGGGTTTCAACACCTTGGCATAAGCATCCAGCTGACTGACAGTAACATGTGAACAAGGGTGACCTCCACACCTGAAGACCCACAGACATAAATAAAGTATAAAAGGAGGAAAACTGTACAAACCTTAAGTTTTGATTACATGTGTGAGACTGGAAAATGGGTTACCAAAACAAATAGGGAAATAGTTACCAAGAAAAAAAGATTAAACAGCCTGAATCCCAGGTAGAAATAATTTTAAAGAAAGAATACGCAGGACCTAAAATAGGATGGTTTCTCAGATCTTTCTAAGACAGACCTACCTGTACCAACTTCATTGGGGATGGAAATAAGTCTCTATGTTAGACATGCTCATATTCGATCACAAATCTAAAATTATTTCATAATGAGTCTTAATTTTTAAATTATCTTCCATCATACTCAACTTCAAAAGTTCTAAAAACATCTGTGTCAATGATCAAAGCCAAAGTATTTATTAGGAACCTATTCAACAAGGCTTTTTTACAGGTAACCCAAGAGAAATGGTGCCTGTTCCTATATATCAGTATAAAGTAGTTGTCAAATGTTCCCAGCACTGTTATGTATCCTAAACAGGTGAAAGTATTCAGGTGCCTCAATCAATTTCAATAGGCAACAACTCTCTACAGTTTTACATATGCATAAGCTGACTCTCATTGCACTCTGATAATGGACTACATTTCAGTAATAGCTATAGAGCTTCCACTTAACTTCGTTATTACTTGTGATCATTAGCTTCACACAAAATACCTCTGCCAAGTAAATGTATAAAATGGTTTTTAGTTGTTTGCTACTTTGTCTTCATCTACATAAATCAGTTTGAAAGGTAGATCATAATTTAATGAGCTGGGCCAAAGTGTGGTTTTTAGACCACTGTTACCATATATCTCAATTCTCAGTAATTAATTTGAAAGTAGCAATTGCACTGATGGGGGCATACATATATTAGGATAACATTGCAACACATGGTTCCCTAAAATTATGTAGCTCCTGAGGGCTTCCAATACTAACAGTATACTAATAGGAAGTAAACAATCATGAAAAAGAACAAAAATTAATAGTAACATTCAGTTTATTCCTAATCACCCATGCCAATGGAGAGAAATAATTCAAACAAAATAAAATAGATTACAAGCATCATTTGTATTTGGCTGTGCAATAAGTGTGTCCTTAGACATAGGGGGATGTGCTTTGATAACTCAACATTATTCAATAACAAATTATAATCGCCCCTTCACACGAGGGTTGTGCAAAGCTAGATACCGAGCTAGTGGTATCCCCTTATCCACAGTTTCACTTTCACTGTTTCCATTACCTAGGTTAACTGAAGTCCAAAAATATTGAATGGAAAATTCTAGAAATCAACAATTCATAAGTTTTAGGTTGCACATCATTCAAAGTAATGTATTAAAAACTTGTATTGTTCCACCTCCGACATCAGTTATCCCATATCAGGTGTATATATATTGTCCTGTATATTACATTCATCTGATAGTCACTTAGTCATGTCAGTTATTAAGTCAACTGTCGCAGTATCACAGTATATATGTTCAAGTGATCCTTACTTTATTAAATAATGGCCACAAAGCAATATATCAATGGTATTGGCAATTTGGATATGTCAAAGAGAAGCTCTAAATGCTTCAAGTGAAAAGGTAAATAAATGTATAATAAGATATCCTGAGACCACATTCACAGAAAGTTTATTATAGTTTATCGTTATAATTTTTCTATTATTGTTATAATCATTCTATTTTATTACTAGTTATTGCTGTTCATCTCTTTCTGTACCTAATTTATGAACTGAACTTTATGATAGGGTATGTATGCATAGGAAAGAAAATTGTATATATAGAGCTTGGTATTCCTTATGGATTCAGATATTCACTGGGGGTCTTGGAATGGATCCTCTGCAGGTAAGAGGACACATTACCACTGTCATTTTGTTCTTTTCAGAAACACATATCTACATATCTACTAAGTATCTATCTTGATCTTAGCACTATACAAAGCACACTTACATCTGAAAATGTACTCCACCTTAGCCCTGGCTTTGCTAATTCCAGATTGGGAAAAGAAAAGGAAGTAGGAAAAACAAAGAATAAGTGATTTTGCTAGAATGTACATAAAGAAAAACAGCAATTTCCTCAAACTGAAAGTAGTTCTTGAGGTTTTCATATATGTCAATCAAAAAAGGAAGTTCAAAAGAATCAACAGGAAAGACAATATTCTCAGACTACTGGATTTAACAATAGGTATAGTCATTAGTAACATGAGACTGATTATCTAAGAGACTACTACAGTAAAGCCATGTAAACCATCAATAACATAATTGTGTCTCATTTGGTGATGCACACCTGCAATCTCAGCTACTGAGAGGCAGGAGGATGGCAAGTTCAAGACCAGCATGGGCAATTTAGTGAGAGACTCTGTCTCAAAATAAAAAATTTTTTTAAAGCTAGAGCCTCCCAGTACCCAGTACCTTAAAAAAAAAAAAAAAAAAAAAAAAAAAAAAGCTAGGGATATACCTAAGTGTTGGAGTGTAGGATGCTTGCTTAGGATGTGTGAGGTCCCTGGATTCAGTCCCTAGTACCAATTTTTTTTTTAAATATAGCAAAACTTTGCTGGATATTTACTTTTGATATTATAATATAATTTAAACATCCTTCAATGTGATCCATGATCAATATTATAGAAGGAAACACTGCACACCAAGGTTATTCATCAAATAGATAACCAGTCTTTCTTAAAAATATATACTGAGTACCTACTATGTTTACTGAGTACCTACTATGTTCCAGGACTTTTTCTGAATATCAGGAATTGAGCAGTGAACAAGGCATTTCACTGCCTCACTCTCCTATGGTGTATACCCTAGTGAAAGGAGGAAAGACAAGAACCTAGATATTCAATGTAACACAGGACAAGTGACAAGTGTGATGGAACAACAGAGCACAGGATGGGGCATAGGGAGTGTCATTATATACAGGGTAATAGAAAAAGTCTTGGAAAGATGGAGATTGTTAAATGGAACCCTAATGCAAGGGGAAGCGACAGAGCACGCCAGAAAGACACCTTTCTGTTTAAGCTTGGATATTGCTTCTTCATTAGACCAAAACAAACTTTTGGCCTAAAGCTCATAAGCCAATTTTTTTTTTATAAACCACTATAGCTTTTTTTCCAGTTCCCACAAAATAAAAAGCAATCAATCTCGTGAATATGTGGTAGGAAGAAAGATCATTTAATGAAACAAATTTAGTACCCTGTAGAAGGTTCCGTATTAAATATATAGATATACAGAAACCACTTACATATATAAATATGTATACATATACATGCACTTCTACATATATTTCTTTAAAAATGTAAGTAGTTACTATGTAAACATAGCTTCCAATCTACATAACTTATTCAGTAATTCCATGTGGACACCAGCCCCATAAAACAACATTTCCATAGTTTCAAATTTAAAGACCTACAATTTACTTAATAAACAATAAATTTATACCAAAGTTAATGAAGTTCTTATACTAAGATTATATCACAAAAATGAACTGTATACCACATAATGATTTACTGGTCAGTTGAAAACCTAACTTAAATGTGTGGGTTGACACATTCTACTTAAATAAAATGTGCCTGTGTAACTTTTAGGGCAGCAAGCAAATATGGCTAAAGAGATTTTCACACAAGTTGGAAGCTTTATTTGCTATGTCTATCTCAAAATGCAGGCTATGCAGCATATGGGACATTCACTTTGAGAGGCCAAGGGGAGGTGACAGGCACTTCAAAGAAACAGGCAGTCACTTTGCAGGGCAGTGGAAATCAAAGCATAAGGAACGTGATGGCCAACCCAGAGAAGCAAGGCTATGAGTTTAAAGGAACACAGGAAGAGAAAATATGTGATTTCAAATAAAAGTTCTATGTTGAGTACTACAACTGTGGGCAACTTTCTGAATTCCAGGCAATGGTTCACACAAGTGGTTCCTCACATTAGGACAGGGGTTAGCAGACAGAACTAACAAGACTATTTACAAAAACAGAGACCAGATTTAAGCTGCAGGCCACAGTTTGCTGACTCTATGGCTATATTTTTTGACAATTTTAACATGCTAAGTCAAGTAAGACATATTTTTACGCTAAATGTATGCAAATGTATATACAACATGCATATTATGTAATCATAGCAATATTTACTATAGCAATGTAGTTTCTTTGTTTTGTTTGTTTGTTTGTTTGTTTATTTGAAATGGGGAGTTTTTGTTTTTGGTACTATCACAAACCACTAAGTTGATCTCACAAATCAGTAGTAATCCACAGTTTGAAAAAAAAAAATTGCCCAAATGTAAGGAGTAACTAAGATGTATTCATTTCTGATTATCCCAAGCAATAATGAAAACTTTCTGGTAATATACATGGGGTGTGTGTGTGTTTTAGTAGGGAGTGAACTCAGGAGCATTGTACTTCTAAGCTCAACCCACAGCCCTTTTTATTTTTATGTTGAAACATCATTTGGCTAAATTGCCAAGGCTGGCTCTGAATCTGCAATCCTCCTGCCTCAGCCTCTCAAGGACTGGGAGTACAGGTACGCAGTACTGCGGCCAGCTCCAGTAACATGATTTTTGCTGAATGCTATCTCTGTGCCATGCACTGACATATGTTTTATAAATCTAACAGATTAAAAAAAAAAAAACAGTGTTACCCAAAGTATTTAACGCTATAGTAGTTTTCCAACTGCTGAATACTTTTATATGTAAAATGGAACAAAAATAATTTCAACACATACCTTATAAGACTGCAAAAAAAAAAAAGTGAAGAATTTAGCACTATCTGAATGAAGTATTCAGTCAGGTTTCCATATCATTATTATTCAAATAAAGACCCAAGAAATACTTTGAAAAATCAAATTTAATAATACTTCTATCTATACTAAAGGTCCTCAAAGTAAAATTTTAATTATTTAGTTAAGGAGATGATTTTAACCTATATTATTTTAAACTAGTGAGGTTTATAGAAATGACATATTATGATAGTCAACAATATATATAACAGAAGTTTTTTTTTTAACTCCCTGAGATTCTCATCCCACTAAACAAAACTCAGAAAATATTTCTCTGTACACATTTAGATACAATCCATAAAACATTTGGCATCTTTAGATCAATTTTTACCATTAAGTATAGACAATGCACTTGAAAAGAATTCAAAAAATATAAAAGATGCTCTAAAATCTGTAACAGATGATTACTATGTCTGTGCATTAAGCTAAAAACCCAATCTCCATAAACTTACATAAAACCAACTTTTTATTAGTCAGGAAAATGATTTTATAAATCAACTATTTTTCATTATCAAAACAACAGATAAAGGTAAGCTCTTGGGGAGTAAGTTCTTGTAGACCTTTTTTTTTTAGAAGAATCTCTGGCATTTAAAAGCTTCTCACTAAATAAATGATACACAAAAGAATACTAAGCAAAAACAACCTCTCAATTTACTTAGGTTTTAATATTATACATATGATAAAGTACTTATGTAATTTATTTTAAAGTAATATATTTTAACGTTTCATCATGTTTCTCTTTTACCAGGTTTATTAATCTGGTCAGAAATTAACATATATGAGTATCTTTATAGGGCCAAAGAAAGAATTGTACCTTCTTTTTCTACTCTAAATACAAAAGTTCTCTGTGTTGTAACGACTTCAAATTTGTTGTCTCCTTGAACTCGTACTGTAGACATAGCAGAAAGGGGAATTATTCCTTTTGAATACATCTCCTGTATTGGTTACAGAAAAAGAAATAAACATTAAGATATAATTATCTTGACCTTATCAAAAAAATAAAAAAAAAAGAGGAATGGCATAGTATTTGCAACTGCTTCTCTTTTACAATTTCAACATAAATTCTAAAATAACATTCAAATTCACTGAATTAATATCCCATTAAAAAAACTATTAAATTCCCTTTTCTTTTAGGGGAGATGTTTTTTCCATTTTCTCTTCCTGTGGAATAAGAAGGCAAAGAATTAAATACAAACCGTCCTAACAGAGTAGCAGGAAATAGTTCCAAAAAACAGCAGCATGTTCTTTAAAACTATCTGGTCAAAAGGATTTTATGGTGTTTGCAGGCATCTGCTGGCCACAACAGGTACTGTAACTGAGCCATTTCAAACTGCTGCTATTACATTTGGAGAACAAACAGTATCTATGAAATACATTGGATTTTATCATATTACTCAATGCTTTAATAATGAGGATCTTAATATCACCCTGTGTCACCATTTTTCAAAAAATTCCCCAATGAATAAAGAGTGGAAAAATCAAGTTTGGCTGCTTGCACTTGACATAAACATATTATGATTTTGCTTTAAAAAGTCATTCTTAAGACTCTGATAATTTTTTTCTCAAATTTCATTTTTTCTGGACCCTCCCAAATCATTTGGCATGATCACTGCCCCCATAGTTTCAATTGTTTATTAACAGTGCAATATTTACTGGGCCCTTTCTTGAAAGATAACTCAGAGTTCTTGTAAAATTCAAGAAGCTTCAAAATGAAAAAACTGGCTAATGTAACGAGAGAAAGTTTAAAACTTAAGACAAAATAAGAGATATATGAGTAAGAAACATGGAAATTCTCAGTTCAGCTCAAAAGGAGTGAGGATTATTTTAGAAACCTGGTGACATTTGAGCCTGACTTTAAGAGACCTTAACATGAACCAAATTGCTAAGTGGGTGGAAACCAGTATGATCAGAAAGACTGAAAGACACAGATGTAAAAAGGAGAAATAAGATGATACAGCAACATAGCCAATAATGAGCCACACAGAGTCAAAAAGATGAAGCTGAAAACATACATTAAGGTCACATTAAGGAAGGTCTCCAGTATTAGAATGGTTTGGACACATCCTTAAGGGGCTTCTTCTTCCATTCCCTTCCACAGTACTATCCATGGAACCCTCAGTTTGAAGCAGGTCCCCACTAATCTGAAATAACTGGTAAGAAGAATGTACTAAGTCAATCCACAAAGGGAGTAAGGCCAAGTTCATACTGCTCCTGGCTATCAACTCCTGCTACAGCACACAGTTAAAGGGCAGCTGTCAGCAATAGGGCACTCTACTAGAAGGATTATCCCCTGCTGCTAGTTGAGAAGATGCACTACATGTATCCTCTTTTATGTATTTAACGATTTCTTCTCCTTCAATTTAGTTGTCCATTAAAATCCATCCATTCTTTAATGCCATCTTAAATATCAATGCCATGTAGGCTTTATTTCCTGTGCTCCCCATACAGCCAAAATTGACCATCATATTTAAACTGTGCTTTAGGAAAACGAATGGGCAATCTCATATAGAAAAGGGAGAAGGATGTCAGGAAATAAACAAGAATACCTGACTTCTTCTCATTTTCCGTTTTTTTTTTTTTTTTTAATTTTCTGTCCTTACAAAGGAAAACCCCTTTTCTCTAATTCAGTTACAAACTTTATGCAGAGAAATCTCAATCTCTCTCTCTCTCTCTCTCTCCCTTCCTCTCTCCCTTATTCTTTCCCTCCTTCCCTCTCCCCTTCCTTATGTATCCATCTCACTCAACTTCTCTTTCATTTTTTGAGTCATTAATAGTATAAGTAACTGTCCTATAAGGATCTCAAACTTTAACGCTAAAGTCATCATTGCCTGAAAACCTAACTTCCCTCAATACTTCCCCATTAGAATTTCACTCTTCTGACTAGTCTGAAACTGGATGAAATACTCTTTGACACACCTGCTGATCTTCTGCACCCTCACAACTTGGGCTTTCCCCAAGTCCACAGTGTCAACTTGCTCCACCACTTGCCAACTCTGAATTCTAGAAACATTGGCCATCTTGAGGTTCCTTGAACTTATGGGTACTCTGCCCCAAAGCAGCACCTTTGCATACACTGCTTTCTCTGAAAAAAAATGGTCTTCACCATCTTCACATAGTTACCACACTTCATTCTCATCTTTCAGAACGAATATATCTTCCTGAAGAATGTCATTTTGACCAGCATTTCTCTAGGGTTCCTCAACCTCACCCAGGCAGGTAACCCTAACTTAGGCTAACAGCAACTTGCACATTTATTTTATAGTAATTATTCACTGTAATTTAAATAGTGATCACATGTTATATATTTGGTATAATCAAATATGATCACTTGAATAATGTAGTCTCCCCAAAGGACTTTGGGTCATTTGTCTATTTTCCTCACTCACTTTCTGATAGTCAGTGCTATAGAAATATTTCCTGAATGACTGAATTCTAATGCCCCATCAATCACAATTATATCAAACTCTGAAAGGTCATCTTTATTATTTTTTGAAATCCATTTTTTATCGTTTCTTCTGAGCCTGTACATTAGTCTACACTCTGATAAATTAATGCCTGACACCCTGCAACACTTTTCCTGACTTGTCTCCCTATGTTTAGTTCCTTTCCCCACTACTCTTCCCTGCATATTATTGTTCAAATGTCTACAGTTAGAGAAAATTTTTAAAAAGGTTCATGCACGAGGAGACTAAGATGAGTCTGAGAGTTTGCACAGGATTTTGATGGGCAGCAATGGTTAGGGAGGTTCAGACAGAAGAATAGAAAGGATAGATGAAGGAAGGAAACACAGAGATGAAAACAGCGAAGACATGCTCAATTTACTCACAGTGTGTACACAGACTATATTGAGAAAGATCATTAGAAAGGAATTCTGACATGATTGGATTACCAAAGGAAACCCTAAAAATGTACATAGGTTAAAATGGCAAAACTAGACCACTCATTGCTCTAAAAATTGAGGAGACAGAGAGAATGTCTCTCCATGGTCAGGAAACCCAAGAAGATAGGAGGGGACACAGCATCTTGGAGGTCAGTCTAAGGGTTATGATGTTTTAGTCTGTACTAGCTGATACTAGACAACAGGAAATTTAAAATGTCCAAAAACATTTGCAATTTATTCCTTATATGATCTCTCCCCAAACTTTATTTTGCATAGAAATTAGATAAGTTAATAATAATCTCTAATGAGACAAATAGCTATTCATGCAGGGCATGGTGGCGCACACTCGTAATCCCAGCATTTGGGAGGCTGAGACTGGAGGATCCGGGTTTGCGGCCAGCCTCAGCTACCTAGTGAGACCCTGTTTCAAAATAAAGAATAAAAAATAGGGCTGGAGGTATAGCTCAGAGGTAGAATGTCCCTGAATTCAATCCCCAGTACTGCAAAAATAAATAAATAAATAAATATTCATTCAATCATATTTAAACCATTTTTCAATAAAGAAAAATCAAGCAGCACTGTAGAGAAACAGAAATAAAATAGCTTCAATCTGATCTCTTTGAAGAGATTTTAAAAAAATTCCTTAAAAATATAGTAAAAATATAGTAAATGTTGGGTGTGGTGGCACATGCTTGTAATCCCAGTTCACAGATTCACAACAAGCCTCAGCTACTTAAAGAGACCCTGTTTCAAATAGGGCTGGGGATGTAGCTCGGAGGTAGCATGCCTCTGAGTTCAATCCCCAGTACTGCAAAAAAAAAAAAAAAAAAATAGTAACCTGCATGCCCATAACAATGATACTATGTTTAATGGGTAAATATGTCTGGTAGATTAATAGAAAAAAATTCCCCAGAAGTGAACATAATATACTTAACAAGCTAAAATACTATGCCAGTTTAACCTCAGGAAGTTGTAGTTTCTCTAAAGGCTCATTTATAATCTATTGTGAGATCCCAAGATAAATCTTGTAATTTTTTAACACTGCAGAGTTGATTTTATATATCTCATGTAGCGACACAAAATGGAAAAAAAATACTCAAATGGAAATATATTCAAAATGCCTGAATTTTTCAGAGTGTAAAATTTTCCTTGAGGAAAGAAATTTTAAAGCATCCCTCAACCCTGAAACACACAGGTATCTAGGTCAAATTTGTCATTTATCTACCACTTTGAAACAATGAAAGGACCACAAGGCAATTCTGCCCTCAGGTGAGCGAGAGTGGGAGTGAGTTAGGTTTCTTAGCAGGGGATAAGATATCAAGGCTTTGGGGATAAAACCAATCATGATTGGGCAACATTAAGGAAAGTAACAGAAACCCAGAGAAGCAGGCAGGTCTGCACACTACCTCCTGAACTCCCTACCACAAGCTCAAGCGCACATTTACCCACTAAAAGACCCAAACTGCTCTGTTCACTTAGCCGCTGAAATAGTGCAACCAGCCAGGATAGCCGCTCTGGCCACACCTCTGCATGCCTTTTGCCAGAAGGACCACAGCAGGAACTATGCCTCTTTTAGTAAATACCCATCAGTGTTTGTTTTCTCAAGATCATCTAGACAGTAAAAGCAAGAAACATCAAAACTAACAACAATTTGAATTATAACATTTTATATTAGGCTAAATGATTTGTCATACTAAATGACAGAGGGAGAAAAACTGTTCAATTGGATACAGTTACTAGAAATTCTCTCTCACATGAAAATAAGAATACCACACCAAGGTTCATGGCATGGAAGCTTCTCCCACTCTTGAATAGTTTTTCTGCTCAGTTCAATCTAAGTAGCAGAGGGCACAGGTGCTGAATAAAACCAGAAGTCAAACTCCATCAGATACAGTGACTGCAATGCACTCACCTTAATACAAACACTGCCACAACATTCCAGTGTGCAAGTAAACTAGAAATTGTAGCTAAAGTAGAAAACCAGCTTTTGGAAAGCATCCATTTCCCATCTTGCAAACCTCAAAGAGATGTGCTTAAACCTATTTGGTGCTCTACTGAGATTACTGCAAAGTGAAGCCAAACAACACTTCTCTAAACCTTCCATTTTTCAGCATTATAGCATACAGGATGTGCTCTGTTGCAGTATGTGACACTTTCTGTCTCAAAGCATATACTCTTCTGCCTTTATATATAACAAATAGAGAAGCAGTATATGAAATTGCTGTTCAAGCCACAAATATCAATAATGTCAGGCAGTGGAAAACTCTAAGTCTCTAAATAGTGGGAAAACTATTTAGATTATAAGCTGTCTTAATATTAAAACATTAAAGTGAATGTGTATAGTTAAGATAAACATCATCTAATTTTAACCAACTAAAATATGTTAGGGTTATTAGTTAAATATTTTATCAAGGAAATATCCAAACATGGAGAATTTAAAACAGTAATACAATGAGCACCTATATAAAAGAATATAAAAGGGCAACACGATGAGCTCCTCTATCTGGATTTGGCAACAGCTGTCTCTCAATATCTGAGGGGACTGGTTCCAGGAATCCTTTGGACACCAAAATCCAGAGATGTTCAAGTTCCTTAAATAAAATGGTATATAATTTGCATATAACCTATGCACATCAACCAGTATACTTTAAATTACCTCATGATAACTTATAATACCTGACATGAAATAAATAATATTAAACAGTTGTTTTGCTGTATCATTTACAGAATAAGTAAAAGTCTATACATGCTCAGAACAGATGAAATTTTTAATTGGTCTACATTTGATTGAATCCACTGGTGTGTACAACTCAAGGTTACAAAGAGCTGACTGTTCATCTTTATACTTTGTTTTATTTAACTACGCACATATGCAAATAAATGCATATACAGAGATAGGTAATGTTTGAAAAAATGATTGCAGATATAATAACACTAACTCCTACATCTCATAAGAAACCCTCACACCTAGTAAGACCTGCTCAGAACTTGGTCATTAAGACTCAACTGTCAAAAGAATATACTATAACCACTTTCACCTAATAGTCAAGACTTTCAATGAGTTCACTGTAAACAACCTTCTCGGCTTCATCTCCCAGTCTTCTTCACATAGTCTATTCTCCAATCAGAAAAGAAAAACAAAACAAAAACAAAAACCTAAGCACTGAATGCTAGGGTCCACAGTTTCCCATTTCAGCATCTCACTAGTCTCTCTGCAAATATCTGTCTAGTTTCTATATGTATGAACATTCCCCTTTCTTCAAGATTCATGACAAATAAAATATCATGCAAATCCCTAACTCCTAGAGTATGAAGCCTTGATTTGCCATTTTCTCCTCATAGTGTAGTTTGTTTACATTCCTTGGTGTTCTCTAGGACAAAGGCAAAGTCTTATCTGTCTTTATATTGCTTATAGCATTTTCTATGGTTGATAGAAGATATTCTATAAGTAATAGATATATAATTTTTAAAAATCTCAATTTTATGTCTCAACAAAAAGTTAATTTATGAAAAGAGAAAGTGTGTTTTATCATAGTCTAATTCTTTTCATGGTGATAATCTACCTCCTATTCTTAAAAACCAAACCACTTGCTTAGTTTAATCAAGTGCACTTTGTATGCATAAAATAATTTTCAAAAACTGTAAAAAGTACTTACCCTTTCATTATTGTAGTAAGAAATGCTAAGGCCATCAAATTTCACCCATCTCTTCTGAAACATGCGTTTTCTGTAAAACACGTAAAATTCCCATTTTTACACTCAAGTTCCATGAACGCAGATTTTTAAAAGAATTTGTAATGTAACCATGTTTAGTATATTTCCATTTGCTGTTAAGCAAGGCAGGCAACAAAAGGCTATGATAATGCCCAGATTTGGGCATTAGTACACAGGACAAAATATATGTATAGTGACATTCTAGCTAGTTGACCCATTTAAAAAAGATGATGTTAACAGTATCTTTACTGGTAACAGTTATACACATTTGTAAGTTTCAGTGCAAAACAAAGTATGATCAGAAACACCATAATTGAACCCATTTCCATTAAAGGAGAAAATCCCTAAATGAGGCTAATACATAAAGCTTTCATCCCTCATTAAGCTTATACACCTATTTTACCATAAATTTTGCTTTGGTGCATGGATCATATTTTGCTAAACTAGCAAAGCTCTGTTAGATTTACGTAAATTATTAATTTTGATTGAATAAGGATAAAAGTCCTGTCAAAATAGAGAATCATTTACAATTACTCAAAATTCATTGAAACATTCATATTTTTAAAGAGGATCATATGATAGGCAAATGAAGTTTAAAATGGCTACTGACATAAAAAAAGAAAAATAATATAATCATATTTTCTATTTTCTTCTCTTTATACAGGCAGACTGAAAAAACACTTCCACTTGTGTTTGTTTTTTTTTATCTTGCTTTATTTCCATTGTTTCCTGAGGTCAGACAATCCACAGATTCCTGTTCTCCACAAGAATTTCAGTTTGGACTAATAACTCTCTAGAAACTTACAGCTGTGCACATAGATAATATATAAATACTAACTTTTTTTTTTTCCAAATAGTCATTTCTAAACATATAGGTAAACATCAACATATCTGCCTCTCCTTTTGCAGTCTTCTAATACATGTAAGATAAAGACTTGATAGAACTTCCTGTGGCTTTCAAATGACTTAAAGACAGAAAAAGAACTCCCAGGCACTTGTGGAGTTTGTCTTCCAGCTGCTTCCCTAGCCACACAGCTGTGACTCCTGTCACAGGCACCTCCCACATTAATCATTAGTTAACAAACGCATGCTCCTTGCAATCAAATTAGACCAAATCTGATCAAATGGAGAAAAAAATTAAAGTTCATCACTGCAGAAGATGGATTTCCCATGTAAGCATGGAATTAATTATGAAGCAGTAAGAACACATATAAGGACCTTCCCATCAAATAACCACACTGACTACCCAGCCCTCTTCCCCTCTTAACTCCCTCTTCTTGCTGCCTTTTGACTTCTCTTAGCCTGTCTGTCCTATGTTTTTCATACTGCAATATCCAAGAGTGCTACAGACATCTGGTTTTTACTTGTCCACCACCAAACAGTTCTTCAAATTCCTAGCATTAAAAGTTAAAAGGTAAAGAAATCTGAAGCAAATGACCAATGATTATGCACTGCATAAATTAATAGCTTTGCACATACTTCATGTTTATCTCTGCCACATTTAAAAGGCAAATGCACACCTTCCTACACAGGCCAATAGTAATTTGATAAATAAAGATTTTGGTTTGGGATCTCACCCATCCTGCATTGCATATGGCTGTAAGTTAGTGCTCAGTATCACAAATAATCTTTCATTTAAAAATAAATATAATAAACATCTATGGGGCACTTAAAGGCCTTATAGTCTTCTTGTTTTCACTCCCCTTTCTTCCCCTTGTTAACTTTTTATTTCAGAATTACACCTAAACCACCTATACAAAAATTCCTTTCCTAATGACCCAATCCAAAGCAGATCATAAAGTCTTTCTCAAAACACCCTCTACTTTCCTCCTACCACTGAGCAGTTCCTACTTACATACATTTGTTCATACGTGCTTAATGTCAGCCTCTCACTCTTGCCATTACACTTTACCAGGACAAAGTTAAAAAATGGTTCACCATCTACTCCATGATCAACAACTATGAGATCAATGTGGCACTAAAAGGAATTTGTTGAATGAATAAGAAATGTGATTAAGCACAGTCCTTTCAGAAACATGGGCAGGATGACAGAAAAATAAAACTTAAACACCCAGAACTTACATGTAATCAGCATATTTTAAATCAAAGGTTGGGGAAAAGCAGGGAAACTTCTAAAAACACAGGATTAAATTCAAAGCCTATAAAAGCAGTAAGTGGGAAAAGCTTAGGAACCACTTCAATATGTCTTACTTAAGGTTGTTTGAATTGCATCCACTTGGATTCATAGGGTTTCCTTAGGAACTAGACAGTCTGAAGCCTGAGACATCATCCAAGAGCCAAATATTTTAGCCATGGAAAAACGAGCAGTGTCAGAGGGAGGACAGATAGTTCAGTATTCATTAGGCATAAGGATCAAAGATGCTACCATCTGATTAGCTACATCTCTCTCTTAAGCACTGTACTGGAAAAATATACTCTGCCTTGGCTGTTCGACATTGATTTTTTTTTTTTTTTGAGATAAAGTCTTTTTAAGTTGCTGAGGCTGTCCTCAAACCCTTATTCCTCCTGCCTCAGCCTTCTGAGTAGCTGGCATTACAAGTATGTACCACCCCACTTAGCTACCCTTGGCTTTTTAAGAAAAGTCCAAGAAAACTTGAGCTTATGAGAGCCTCAGCTCCTTAAATACTCTCCTAACTGCTTTAATTTTCACAACTGCTGGGTAATTATCTGATGTATTCATTCATTTTAAACTGAATATGGCTGAATATTATTAAATTCCTCTAATAATCTATGGAGGGACAGGTAAAGAAGCCAAATTCCAGTCCATAAAGAGATGGAATGAGAAGTACTCCTGACACAGGCTCATTCTAATCCTCCAGTTCTCCACTTATGTCATTCCCTCTCAAGGGTCCTTCCTGACCAACATAGTTCCTTCAGGTTCTCTTGCTCTCTTCCTCCACTTCTTTACTTAATGACACTGAGCATTAACATCCAAATTTCTTGAGTGCAAAAACTATTTCTGCTTGTAAAACCTGTGACTAACATAGTTTGTAGCATATTAAAATGTGCTTAATAAATATTTAGTGAATAAGTATATCTTCCCTGAAAAATACATATTCAAATTTGCATTTCAGCCTGGCTTAGTGGTGCATACTTGTAATCCTAGGACTTGGGAGGCTGAGACAGGAGGATTGCAGGTTAGAGGACAGCCTCATCAAGTGGTGAGACTCCCATCAACTATGAGACCCTGTTTCGAAATAAAAATAAAACAGGTTTGGGTTATGGCTCAGAGATAGAATGCCCCTGGGTTCAATCCCCAGGAATACACACACACACACACACACACACACACACACACACACACACACACATTGCATTTCAAGAATATAAAAGAAAAATGGTACTAAAACACTTTACCCTTCATTTCATTTTTTAAAAATACTAAAGACCAGTGCTTTATGTGACAAAAGTTTTATAAACCTATCTCATTACTAAAAAAAAAATGTGAGCCTAAAAAACTAACAGTAATTTTGAAGTAATCTTAAAATATCTTTTTTATCATCTTGAGTCTCATTCTTTGAACGCCTACCTTGTGCCAGACACTGTACTAAACACTTCACATGTATTTTTTTAAAAAAAAGTGCATTGTAATTGTACATGATAGTGAGATTTCATAGTGATACATTCCTATAACATGCACATAACATTTTTTGGTCCTGTTTCCTTCCTCATCATTACACTTCCTTCCCTCATCCCTCACCCGTGTCCTTCCATTAATCTATTGGTCTGTCTCCTAATTTTAATGTGTTCCTTTTTCTTTTTTCTCTTTAGCTTCCACATATAACAGAAAATGTATGGTACTTGATTTTCTTTTCTGAGTCTGATCTATCTCATAGCAAGATGTTCTTCAGTTCCATCCATTAAAATACATTTAAGAGTTAAAAAAAAAAACCTCTTGCCAAAACTTCCATCACTCATTCCCTGGAAACCATCATTCTTCTCTCTGTTTTGATAATTTCAACTTTTTAAGATCTAAGATATAAATGATATTGATCAAAGAATATAAACTTTCAATCTATGATTGAATTCTAGAATCTAGTATGCAGAATATGACTATAGTTAATCATGTATTTTATACTTGAAATTTGCAAAGAGAATAAATTTTAAGTCATCTCAGCACAGAAAAAAGAAAAGTAACTCAGAGTATGCATATGTATATATTATAATTATCTTATTGATGATAATAATCTCACCATGTATATGTATATTAAGTCGGTGCACTGCACCTCTCAAATACACACAATCTTTGCCAATCCTACCACCAGTAAAGGTGGGGGTGAAAAAAATTGTTTTTTATAATGTATTAATACATTCCTATTTAAAAATGAAAACAAACCAATTTAAGAAGCATCTACAACTAATCTAGCTTATAAATACTGAATACTGAATACTATGTTGCTCATTAAATGTGTCAAAATTTAATTACTTATTTTCTGCACATGAACTTTGATATTGAATCCTAGTAACTGGTAATTGATAAGAATTTATACCTACACATTTCTCACAGTATTATTCCACTTTATAGAAAATGGAAACTTGGACTTAATCTTGTAAAAATCTACAAATTAAATGAAAATTTTAACTGAATAATAAAAAGAAGAGCTTGAGAAGTACTGTGCTTCTATGTTCAGTGTTGAGCTTTTTTTTTTTATTTTAACAAATACTGGTGAATGCTAGATTTTTAAGAATTATCTTTTCCATAAAAGAGTTAAATATTTCTCTCAAGTTGTTCTGGTTTGGATTTCACATGTCCCCTAAACCTCATGTGTTGACAATTCCCGCCTCCTTCTCCTCTTCCTTTTTCTCCTCCTCTTCCTCCTCCCTATCTCTCTTCCTCTCTTTCCTACTCTTCCATGAGACAAACCAAACTGACAGGGGTTTTCCTCCTCCATGCCCTAAAGGCTGTGCCATTGTGGTCTCTGCCTTGGGGACAACCAACCATAAACTGAAACCTCTGAAATCATAACCTTAAAATAAACCTTTCTTCCTCTACATTGTGCTTGTCAAGTATTTTTGTGAGAGCAGAAAAAAAAAGGCTGACTAAAACACATGTATTTATAAAAGTCTACTTAGTATTAAGCAACTAATTCTACTGGAAATATATACATATATATTTAGGGGTTGTTAAAGTTTTCTCCAAAGTTAGAGCTTGCCCTCACATTTCATTTAACTGCTTTTATTTTTTTTCTTTTAAAGGACAAAGTATAAAAGACAATGCCTCCTTAGCCTATGTTCTTGCTGTCACTCAAGGCAAAACAGATCTGAAATAATGATGCATCATGACAGAGTAGAGATTTTCAAGTTTCAATAAAGGACTATGCTTGGTAAGAAAAACAGCAGTTTATAATTCTTTGTTGCAGGCACTGTGCAGACCCACAAGCAAATATTAATGTATTTAATCCTACAAACAACCATAGGTGACAAGTAATAATATTATCCCTACCTTACAGATAAAAGCAGAGAGACACTGGTTGATTAAATAATTTGCCCAAGTCACAAAGCTCGTAGAGCACATCTGGGAGTCAAATTCAGATAGTCTCTTCCCAAAGATTCTTAACCACTACACAAAACAGACTCTGGCACACTTGACAGCCAAGCATCCTGAACATCCCTACAGGTAGTAATAGCATTTGACCTCTACACATTTTATATGTAAGCTCAATTTTGTAAACAGCTTCAGAATTCCTTCAGGAAAAAAAAAAGGTAAAACAGACAGAAAACACATTAGCCTGGGTTTTATCTTATTTTGTCTTTAGGGTTCTGAAGGGATACATTTCTTTAAGAAGCTTTTTTAAGAATAATTTATAAGGATTGTGCAGTATTATTGAACGGATTTCTATAAACTCTTCCCCTGAGCTCTAGCAGGGCAGACAGTGTAAAGTTTCAAATGCTTTCATAAAAACAGCTGGTGTCCACTTTTGTTTTCTCAGTATGTGTATCTTAAAAATTCTTTTTTAACAAACACTGTATACACACCCAACTAAATCTCAGCTGATGAAATACTCATACAGAGGCAATCCTTTTTAATCTCACTTCTAAATGACAGGAAGATTTTTTTAAGTTTACATCTTTAAACTTAAAAAAAAATCCTGAAATTCTAATAGCATGCCACATAATAATATTATTTTAAAGTGTCTGAGGCTACCAAATTGTCACCTTTAAAAATTCCACAACTGGAATTAACCTCAAAACCATTATGTCAAATTTACAGCTTTTACCAATCATGGTATGTAAGTAATCAAAAACATAACTTCTCTAAGAAACAGGGAGAGGAAGAAAGGGAGGAGGGGGAAAAAGGGAGGGAGGAAGAATTTTCTTAAAAATTGGAAAAATCTCCCAGAACTGAAAAATACATTCATATATAGGCTAAAAAAAATCAGGTTTCTCAGTAATGGCTCTAAAGTACTATGGATCTAGAAGACCATTGACTACTGTTACTACCTATCTACCTTTCTTCAGGAATCTTTAAGAAGCTGTGGTTTAACCAAAGAAGAGAAGGTGGGGATGGAGAGACAATGGCAAGGGACTCAGGAAAAGAAAGAAAGAAAAAAAAAAAAAAAAAAACATGAGCGGCATGCCTAGAGAATCCTCAAGTTGGGAAGACGAAAGTGAGGACACAGGATGGTCACTGTTCAACATGACTTGGAAGAACCAGTCCAAAAAAAACAAATTCCTTGAGGAGGCTACAGGAAGATGAAATTCACAAATATGTATATTCTAATTACTTCAAAGATTTATACTTCTAGGAAAGAAATTTTAGATAAGAGAACAATTATATAATAAATCAAGCAAACAAACCAAAAATCAATGATTAATAACTCCAAGAAGTTATAAACAAAAGAAAAATTAATCATCTAAACTACATGGCTCAAACATGAGTGGCATTCAAAGTCATGATAGTAAAAGATTAAGTTACAGATATAATCTAAACATTTCATGTAACTACATTAAAAAGGATGACATATAGGGATTGTGTCTATGTTAGAAGGAGAGGTCAATTGTGAAAATAAACAGGGCTCCATGGAATGCTTGCCTGCGTCCAGGAGGCCCTGGGTTCTACATCGAGCACCATCAAAAAGATACAAAAAAGGAAAAGAAAATTAACAATCATGATCTTTCATACTAGTGTACCAATAATTAATTCATAACTCTGAAAAGCCAAAAAAAAAAAAAAAAGGAATTAAGATACGATTAGGACATACACTATAAGAAGCTACTAAAAATGCTGATGACAAATGTTTGAGATGCACTTAACCTGATTTAAGCATTATACAATGTATATATGGACTAAATATCACATTAACCCTTAATTTGTGCAATTTCTATGTGTCAGTTAAAAAACAGGCTGGGGGATACAGCTCAGTGGACAGCACATGTTTAGCGTGCATGAGGCACTAGGTTCCATCCCCAGTATCAAAAACTATGATAAATAAAAATAATAGAAAATACAAATAAATTTATAGTTGAAGGCAACTACCTCTTGGGGAGAAGCTGGAGAAGAAGAAAAGTGCCCATGTTGCTTTTGAAAATGCCATGTGGAACATCTTGACACTTTTTTAACTATGTAATTGCTTTTCTAACAACCAAAACGATTGAATTTTAAACATTCAAGTGAACAGATGATTTCTTCACCTTGTATTTGTCAAGGTAAGAACTAACTAGGAATAAAGCCACTTTCCTCTAAAAAGAAAGAAAACTGAGGTTTGCTGAGCCCAATTAAGTGTGAGGTCCAAAGTTATCTACTGTTCCAAATTCTCCCATACAGGTAGTCTTTTTTTTTTTTTTTATTTAAGATTGCAATCATTCCTTTATTATTTCTTTTTTTAAAATATTTTTATTGGTTTATTGTAATCATACATCTTTGTGAGGTACAAGCTGGTAAAGGCATACATGCACACAGCACTCATTTAACCTTCCCCAATTCCCGACCCATTCCTTCCCCCTCCCTCCTTCTCATGTTTAGTTTAGTGATTGACTTTTGTATGTCTGTGAAAGTACATCATGTGCATTAGGGGGTTTCTCTCTCCTCAGCCCCCATCACCTTCAGTTAGGTCACCTTCTTTGTTCATCTAAGGTTTCTCCTTCTTCATCTAGAGCCCTTCCTATGACCCACTTTCCCCCTCGCTTCCACTCAGATTTACTGAGCCCAAATAAGTGTGAGGTCCAAAGTTATCTACTATTCCAAATTTTCCCACACAGGTAATCTTGATCACAGCTTTACACTGTGACATGGGCAATGGAAGTACTGAGTCAGGCAGGTTTGTGTCACAAGTGAGCAAGTGAACTATATCTTGACCCCCCTAATTTCAGTTTGATTTCAATGCCTCTACTCATTTTTCTACAGCCAGGTTGATTAAAAGGAATAAGCCACATTATTTTAATAGAAGCAAAAACCAAGAATTTTTTTTCAAACTGCAAATAAGATATTGAAGCGTTTTATTTCCTTGGCACTATTTTTAAAAGTGATTTATAAAGAGATACTTTTTATCAGGGATTTAAGATTCAATTTTATGCTTGACACCTTGGTCAGAAGGAAAGAAGTCCACTTTCCACACTTGTCTTTCCCTGAAAGACTGGCCAGAAAACAATACTGCCAGGTCGTATGAGGAGCTTGAACACTCGTGTACCAGGTTGGGGAATCACTGCATTAAAGCAGCCTTTGATACTAAGCACTGGACAGGAAATCACTTGCTGATGAAAATACAAACAGTATAAATTCTAAGTTCCCACCAACTCCTGGCTGACTTCCAGTTGTTACTTGGGCTCACCTTTACTTGCTATCTGGCCATTGCCGTTTTTATTTTCACAAGTTCTGTTCAACTTGAATGTGTATTGCACTGGTGATTACTGTCTTCTGGTCCTAGAGCCCAACTTTTCACATAAGAGAAAATAACTTCAACATCCATTAATCTTAACTCCTGCCTGCTATCTCACACCTCAGTACTTTCAGACAGCACCTACCTCAGCACCTTTTCAACCCTTCTAGCCAGAAAAGCATTTTATCTAAAAATGACAGTTAAAATCTTATCCACTTTCTGAAGGCCAATTCAACTGCTACCTTTTTTCCTTGGAGGACTTTAAAGAAATATTTTCTCAGCCGGGCGTGGTGGCGCACGCTTGTAATCCCAGCATTCGGGAGGCTGAGACCGGAGGATCCGGGTTCGCGGCCAGCCTCAGCTACCTAGTGAGGCACTCCGCAACTTAGGGAGACTCGGTTTCAAAATAAAGAATAAAAAATAGGGCTGGGGATATAGCTCAAAGGTAGAATGTCCCTGAGTTCAATTCCCAGTACCGCAAAAAAAAAAAAAAAAAAAAAGAAATATTTTCTCTGTCTTCTGTAAGCCCAAGACTATACTCTGTGACCTTTCAACACCAACTATTCTAGTCTACATATGGTTTTATGGCTTGAGGAAGCTACACAGATTTGTAGCTACACAGATCTGAAAAGCTTGAGCTTATTAATTATATCTTGAGCTTATAAATTACAGAAGAGGGGGTTAAACACAATTAGAGCTGGGCATGGTGGTTCATGCCTGTAATACCAGCTCTTGAGAGGATGAGGCGGGAGGATCATAGGTTCAAGGACAGCCAGCCTCAGTAAGTAGGGAGACTCTCAGCAACACAGCAAGACCTTGTTTCAAAACAAAAATAAATAAATAAATAAGAAGGAAGATGGAGTGTAGTTCAAGGTAGAATGCACCCTGGGTATAATCCCCAGTAAAACACACACACACACACACACACACACACACACACTTAGACTTAAGCTATATTTTAATTAGGTCATTCAAATATTTAAATAATTTATTAATTTATTATGCTTTAAGCTCAATTGGAAATGTTTTGGCATTTCTTTTGTTGCATGATGTTATACAACTATTTTTAAAATAAATTATAAAGTTTGTATACCATGCATTAATTCAGAATTGGTATTTCCACCTCAAAACCCAATACACATTCAACCATGTAAAATAGATCCAGATTATGCATTTCATTATTTTGTTTAATATTATTCATGGCTGAGGACAGTTTATACTGAAAACATATAAACTGGAGTGTGGTTATTCTTTTAAAACTGAAGTTCAATAATTCGTGTATTTGTTTAAAGAAGAAGCAATTGTGAAAAACACAGAATATTCACTGATTTTTTTAATGCCTACCAGTGCTCACAGGACCTATAGATTTTCATTCACTAATACAGTGTTCAGTTCAGCAGTTTTTCAAAATCCCTATAAACTAAAAATTATTGCTGTTTTAGGAAAAAGGAAAAGAAAAAAAAATTAGTGCAAAGTTTTTTTTTACTGAGTCACTCAACGACAAATTCTAAACACCTATCCATGCCAGGCAATTTTCTGCTAGAGATAGTGCATTAAACAAAAGTAATGTCAATGACTGTCCCTATGGAGCTTATATGAAATAAACACATCTTTTAGCATATGACCCCTGCAGAAAAAAAGACTAATCGAGCAGCAGCAGCAGCCAGGGAAGGGGAGAGTTCTAAGGTTCATTTTTTTGTTGTTGTTGTTTTTGTGCTGTTGTTGTTGTTAATACACTAAGGAGACATTGCAACAAGAACTTAAGAGGGGGTGATATCTGAGCCAGGATGCTCTCTGGGGAAAGAGCTTTCAGGGACAAAGAAAAGCAACTGCAGAGGCCCCCAAAGAAGCCTCCCGCTTTTCCGCACTAACAAATCATCAGAGAATAATAAAAAGTGGTTTCCCTATTTTGAGATCTACCAGGTAGGGAAGTAAAATATGCTGGTTATGATATGAGATTTTAAACAACTATATAATCTGGTTTATGTTTCTATGGGTCATGGGATAAATCTGGCCCACCAGATATGTTTATAAATGCAATGTTATTGGAATACAGTTTTGTTGACTGCTTTATATGTTATGGATGCCTGCTTTAATGCTACAACTATCAAGCTGAGTAGTTACCACAGAAAGCATAGAGCTATGAAGCTTAAAGTATTTACTCTCTGACCCTTGAGAGTGAAAGTTTGTTGGTACCTCCTCTAAAGAGCTCAGATTGCACCTCAACCAGAGTCACCTGTGGCCATGAGTAAAGCCAAGCTCTCTCCTCTACATAAGGGATGGGCAGGCATCACTTTGTCTAGTTAGTGATCATCTCAAACATCTCCAAAATAGCCCACAGAGCCTACCTAGGAAAGGGCAAATTTTGGATTCTTCTTAGAATCTAATAAATACATGCTCTTTGCCAATAACATGTGTTTCTTTCAAATCAGGGCAATGTAATTATGTAGAAGAGTTTATAAAGTTCTTTGTGGAAAAAAAATTATTTACTTTCATATCTCCATTCATACTGATATGCAGGAGAAAACTTTTAAGCCATAAAAACTCAATCATTTCCCCGAAAATGTGAAAATGTAAATCTAAAAAACTTATAGCATCTAACCTTAGGCAGGTTCAGAATAGAGGGCATGGGAAATCAAAGTCATGATAAAAAGAGAAGGGAAATGTTCTAATAGTCCCCGAGGGAATCAGAAATGGCCAAGCCTTCTCAGTATGCCTGGAGCATAAACATTCCAGGTCTGTGAAGAGCAAGACACACCAGGACCCCCTGTTGCTGGGTGCTCTGTACCAACAGTACAATAATTCTCTCCTCCCAGTGACACTGAGAAAACTCTCATATCACCCTAAACACTTATCACAGAAATGAAAGATTTGAGAATATGTAAGATCACTGTTTCGTCCCACCAGTGTGCATATCTGAGTGCTGACTCATGCTTTTAATATGTAAATATGCATTTACCAATAACACTGACCAATATAAATAGAAACTATACACCACAGACTATTTTGCCATCATAATGTAATCACGACAAGAACACAAAATAACTAATACTTCAATGTATTCATTATATATATATATATTTTAAGTATGCAGTCATATGAGGTATTTCTCATGTAATTTTTCACTATAAAAGTTGAGGAGGGCTCTCTGATTATGAGATGTTTCTTCTAATAGGTTTTTTGGTAGCAGAATTATTTTAGATCAAACCAAGCCTTTGAAGAAATTTAGACCATTTTCAGAGGAATAGTAGAGAAAGCCAACACATTATAGGGATTCACATTAGCTACTAAAATATGAGAGGTTTACTCCCAAAATAATTTAATAATTCATGAGGAACATTTCAAGTAAATATTTAAAAAGAATTCAGAAATCAAGATGCCAGAAAACAATTCTAATTAAATATAATTCCTCTCCAAAGATTTCTCAGTTCTGCAAAATGCTTAAGAGACAGAAGTTTCTTTGTAAACATCTGAAAAGATAAATCTGTTTTAAAAGTATAATATTCAAAGGACTCTGACTTTCTGAGCAATATACAAAAATCAGAACAATATATCAGTAACAGTGAAGATGTAAATCTAACAATGACGTACTTTTTTCCCCTAACAACAATAAGCCTTGTATTCTCAAACAGACCACTGTTATGATATGAGCAAAATCCAAACAGCGTAGGCCGAGTAATGCTAACTCAGCCTGTGTTGTTTTTCTTTGCTACAAAGTGGGACACAGGATACTGCATTTTGGTGTGATGTCAGGAAATAACACTAAGAATCTAGATGTGAGGTCATAACTTTCAATTTCCACTTGTTATTCAGAACCTTAGTGCAGTGCTGCACTGTACACAACCATCCCCTTATATCTAAAGAATATAACTTGCAAAAGTGTTCTGAAAGTCCCTAAAAACTGTATGGGTTGAGGGAGATGTGGCAGGGGGTGCAGAAACCTGGCAGGTTTAGAAATAAACCTGGATTTTCCAAGATATACTACTTACGAAATAAAACAAAGGAAAAAATACATACCCTTGAGGAGACAGTTTGTCCAGCCATCCCGATTTAACCTTCACAGCAGAGGATCCATAAAAACAGGCATAGGGAGAGATGGCATTCGAGGGAACGGCTGACGAGTCAGCATTTCCACTTGTTGAGCTTAAAGGATAGCTGTGCCTATTGGCAGGGTCCGAATTTAGCATTTTTTGAGTCCTAGACTTAGATGCCTTTGAATTTTTTCTTCTTAAACTCTGAAAGCATTCTTCCACTGTTGAGTATTCTGATTCAGAAGCAGAGTCTTTTGCAAGGTTGTCTTTATCCTCTCGAGGTATCCAGATGTCTTCCACTTTGTCTTCACTTTTCTCCTTCCTGTTATCATATATACTAAATAGGAAGGAATGACATTAACATTTCAAACTGCTGTACATTATTTCTTGTTGTTTCTATTTAGTTATAAACAGTCATAGAAATTTCAGGCCAGCAAAATCTTCTGAGTTCAATTGCCCTATCTGAAACTTTAATTTTCCAGAAAAATTAAATGGAAATCTCTTATTATCCTATAAAATACTTGAATAATACTAGAAGGTTTTTTTTTCTTATGTATAATTTAATTTATTTCTTTTGTAACAGGAGATTCGGTACTGGTGTTAAGCATGGACTCACCATATTTTTTCATCAAATTTAAATGCCAACAATACAATTAAGTAGTCAACTCAGTCACTATTTTCTGTGTAACATCCTGAACTACTAACTCATTTTATTTCCAATTTGTTGCCACTTTACACTTTCCTTTAATTGACCCCCCATGTTCCACAATAATGTAATAAAACAGAGAATGCATCTGATGCTTAGAGATTTAGTATTATGTTGCAATGCTAACAAGGAAAAATACTGAGCCACACTGCTAGCCAAAGAAACAAGAAAAGGTCAGTGTATATTCAGAAAGTAAAAGCTATGCTAAAGTATATTATTTATGGAACATATTTTAATAGCTAAGCATATTCCTTTATATTTAAGAAATGGAACAATAGATTCACTGAGTCATTCATATAAAATAACACTCATTACAAGGAAGTTTTTGAAACAGATATTCCCAGGGATCAAATTATATCCTTCTGGAGAGTGTTTTAAAAATGACTAATTCCTTAAAGAATGAATTGGTCTAGGCCTTCCACATTTTACATTAAGTAGATTCATAGCAAATGCTTATTGAATCCCACACAGTGTTGGGTTTGGAAAATCAGAGATGAACAGGTAATGATCCAGTATGCTAAGTCCCAATAAAAGTGAAAAACAATACAAAACTTAAGTTGATGTCTACAAATTCTGTTTAACTTTTAATGGAAATAACTAGGTAACTGTCAAACCTCTCATCAATTATGACCTGTAAATAGAAAAGACACATTGCCTCTGTAAAATTCTGCAACCCAGTGTTATTTTCACTGCCCTTAATATAACTTCCCATCTTTAAAGTACAGTCATAGTCACCACATTTTTGTAAGTTTGGGGAGGGGGAAAAAGTTACAGTTAGGGTAAGATAAAATAGTTATAGAATATCACTATTAAATTTATAGACTATATTTCAGTTATTAAATGGGTACAGATATAGAGGCATTTAGACAAGACAGTTTTAAACTTACCCACTAAAATTTGTTTAAGAACACAGTATATCACTAGGAGCAAAATGACCACACTTTAAAATATTTGTGAGAACCCCGATGAAGTATAGGCTGGTGGTGTCAGCATGTCCCCACGTAGCTGCATAGTCACGAGTGCATGCACATCTCACGCATGTGCATCGGATATAGTTGAGTGCGATAATTATGCAAAATGTAACACGCATGTGCAATGACTATGCAAAGTGTAACACACATGTGCAACATTAAGCAAAGTGTAAAATTCATGTGTATGCCCACACTCAAATGGGCCTGCGTCATTTTGTGCAGAACACTATAGAAGGAACTGGTCTGCAGAATAAAGTTGCTTTTTGCTGTTTGTTCTCCTCCAGTTGGCAACTCTGTGTGTTTTCTTCTCACTGGGACTCTCACTGCCTGCAACCACAGCAGGCCCCTGACAACTGGCATAGTCAGCAGAATGCAGAAAGTGGCCCCAGTGCCACTCCAGAGGAGCAACCCTAGGGAGAACAACCCAGGTGGGAGAAGATGTGGCCCTGGCCTCCTTGTGGTTCCCAATAGAAGTGTACCTGACAGCATGGACACTGCTAGAGGTTGGGACATTGTATGTCCCCAGCTGGAAGACATTAGGAGGGCTGTGGAGGTACTAGAGCCAAATGTCCCAGTAGCTACAGGTATATGTGTGTCTGACTTTCTCAGTATGGACTTGGCCTGGGTACCCCGTTGGCAGGGGAACTAGCTGACCTGAGAACTATTGGAAGTGACTATTTACTGGTCCCCTGAAATATACAGTGTGTCCCGGATCTATCCCCCATAGCTGAGTTCATCCTGGGGGTGGGTATGCTACAGGGATTTTCTGTACAGACAATTATTGCAGAAATCTGGCTATAAGCACATGTGGTAGAGACACAGGATTGTGAATGTACAATAGTACACGTTACCGAGGGGAGAGGGCATGAGGAAATTGGACAAACAATACTAATGCTAGAAGAGGCAAGTGTAATCACTTGACTCACAGCCCATTCAATTCTCTGGTGTGGACAGGGCAAAAACCTGATGGTTCCTGGCTCAAGACAGTAGACTATCAGGAGATAAGTGACACTGCCTCTGCATCAAGTGGTACCCAACATTTCAGAACTGGTGGACAGCCTGTCACATGAACTGGAACAGTTCCATTCTATTATAGACTATTGGCAGAAGTCTGAGATATGTCCTGCTCAAATGGCACTGAAGTAGAATAGAAGAAATACAATATTAAGCAGAAATGAGACAAATTGGGAAGGAAAAGGAAAATGTAGTTTTGGTGTCTAGAGAGTTCAAATCTCTAACTCTACCCTATAGGATGTGTTTGGTCTCAGGCTGAAGCCTCAATAACCCCACACTCTTAATCTCAATGGCCCCTATCCTCACCTGAGATTCCTGAGATGCTTAATAATCAAAGGATGCATGAGGAAGACAAAGATCAGACCTCATGGATGCCTGGAACCTAAGGAAGAGGAAGTCAAGACCTCCACTATGTGACCTCACCCACCCTCTAATGGAGCTTCTATAAAAGACCTGAAAAAGCCACAGAGATGCTCTCACCTGGATGATCACCCCCCTTAAAATGGCTTGCCTTCTCCCTCCAGTCCCTCACTTTTCTAAAAAAAAAAAAAAAAAACTTCTGCCTTTGTCCCTGACTGGCATGTGTTGAAATTATTTTCATCACAGAAGCCAAGAACTCATAGAAGTTATTGTGCTGATCCATGACAGCACTAGATTTAGCCTGTTGGTGGAAGCCTGAGGCTGTATGGTTGTACCATTTTATTGAAGATATTATGCTAATCTCTGATTCTCTTAGCATTAGAAGTAGCTGCATGCAGTCTCCTAGCTTCTCTCCAGGAATGGGAATGGACAATCTAGGAAGACAAGGTCTAGGGAACTGGGTATTGTCAAATTTGGGGGAGTTGTCTGGTCAAGTAAGATAGGTGATTTACAAAGCAGTGATAAGCAGGGAATGATTCAAACATTACACATATATCTAGGTCTTCTAGGGTTACGGCAGAAGATGCTAGGAATAGCCTAATTGGATTTTGGTCACAGTTATGGAAAGGGGTAGAGGCCACATATGCTACCTTCTTTGCTTGTGAACCCATTACAGGTACTGGGTGAGTGATGGTGCAGACCATCTACAGGTTGGTTGAGGGCCTGGACTCAGACTCCCAGGGCAGGAATAGCCCAAACACCCACTCTGACAATGGGCATGGTTTTCTAATAGTCCTATGTCTATTAGGCTGGGGCCAGTATAATTCTGAACACCAGCTCCCTCAGAATCCATGAAAGTGGGAGATGTCCCAAACCCCTATGAGGAAAAGAATTCCCTCTACTTTACAGGAAATAGGGAGCTCTGAAGAATCCCAAGGTAGTAGCAGGGATGCCCTTCACTTTGAAGGTGACAGGGAGTCTGGAAGATTTCCAGGTGTGACCAAAGATGAGAGGAGAAGCCTCCTTACTCCCTGCACCCAAACCTTCGGCCCTAGGCAGGAAGATGTCTGGAAGTGGCTCTGGTGAGTGCAGGCTTCTCAGGAGCCATAGATGGCATCCTGGAGCCATGGGACCTAGGACAGAAGGCCCAGTTGCATCTTCCCAGGAGATTAGGACATACCTATAATGGCCTCTCTTTCAGACCTGTCCTACTATCTAGGTTAACAGCAGAGTATAGCCTGCTTTCCTGGGCACATGCCTTTGGGAGACTGCATAATACCTCTGATTGCTGGGTCTGCACTGAGCTACCAGTGGAGGCAGCTGAAGGCCTTCCATGGTGAATCTCCCTAACACTGCAGACAACTGAATTACTCTGCCAATTTGGAACCACAGCAGCCCAGAATGGGATGGGCAAGTCATATAATAGACTTCTTGCCTCAAAATTATAATAACACCCGTCGCCCTTGCTGGTATATGCTATAGAAAACAGGTAGGGCTGGGTAATAAGGGAACATGTAAACCTTGTAAGCATAGTATTTTGTTTTTTTATATAGAACAGGTAAACTGGTCTGTGACCAATAGAATTCTTGGATGGTTGCCCCAAGAGCGATGTTAGCTTTGTTTGTTCCAGGGGGTGGTACTATCCTACAGATGTAGAGCTACAGGCAGAAATCTTAGCCCACATGTTGCAGAAGCATTAAATACTTCCTGACAGACTCTTTCCTTTTTAATGGATGAAACCACCCAAGTGCAAAAGGTGGGCTTGCAGGGTCAAGTTGGACACTGCCACCCTGTAGGGGATGGAGTATGGGGAACCAGAAAGAATAAAGACTGGCCGTTACAGCAAGACCCCACACAACCATGGACACACACACCTCCTGTGTAATAGTGAGTGCACACTCATCTCATGCATATGTACTGCATATAGTTGTATGTAATGACTATGCAAAGTGTAACATGTATGTACAATGATTAAGGAAAATGTAATAGGCATGTGCAATGACTAAACAAAGTGTAACATACACATGCATGGCCCATTTTATGCAGAACCCTATATAAAAATGGGTCTGCAGAAAAAAAGTTGCCGTTTGCTGTTTGTTCTCCTCCAGATGGCAGCTTCATCCTAGAGATCGCACCACCTGTAAACACAGCTGGCCTCTGACAAGATTTTATTCAAAACAATCATTGTCATCATACCATACCTTGATTTGACCAAAAAAGAATTTCTTGTTGCAGTTGCTTCCCCTTTGAGTGTTTCTTCATGGGCCCAAAATTCATTTTTTATAGATCTCTTCTATAAAAACAAAACAAAACAAAAAAAATTTATTGCTTAGTCTTTTTTTTTCTGTGGTGCCAGGCCTTCCATATTCTAGGCCAGTTCTCCACCACTGAGATACACTCCTAGTCTTTTTAAATTTTATTTTGAGACAGGGTCTTGCTATGTTGCTGAGGCTGGCTTCAAACTTACAATCTTCCTTCTTCAGTCTCACAAGTAGCTGGGATTATAGGTGCATGCCACCACACAAGACTTGGAGATGTTTTTAGTGTAGCAGTATTTTTAAAAAATATTCAATATCATCTGGGTGCAGTGGAGCACATTTGTAATCCTAGCTACTTGGAAAGGTGAGGCAGGAGGATCACAAGTTTAGGTCAGCCTCAGGAACTTAGAGTCTGTCTCAAAACAAAAAATAAATAAATAATAACAGGGCTTGGGATGTAGTTCAGTGACAGAGTGTCACTGGGTTCAATTCCCAGTACAAAGAAAAACAAAAATATATTTAAAAAACCAAACATATCAATAATATCTGAATTTATTTATTAAACAAATATCTGTTTAGATCAATTTTCAGTAAAACAAATTAATTAAGGGTACTACATTAAAAAATAAGCCTTTGATGTCTTTTTCACTATTTTCTTTAAATCATTAACTCATCATTTCAATTTAGAAAAGATGCGAAGCAAAACAAAATTCATGTACTTTTACTTTCCTATTATACTGTCTTCTCTCAAGTGGTCTTTCCTCAAGATCAAGAAATTAAATAGCAAAAGAATACACATAATAGCAAGTAAAACCTAAGTGGTAAACTGATTAATTAAAATAAGTAAGTAATTACATGTCTACACACTTAGAAAGTCTGTATTTGGATATAAAGCAAAGCAAAATCCTAAGGATTTCTGTGCTTTAAGGTTTTTTGTTTTGTTTTGTTTTTTTATTCATTTTTCATGGAAGTAACTATCTGTGACAAATTTTTAAAACTTACTGTTCTTTATTTCTAAAATTGAAATGAAATGTGTTCTTATGATATATAGTTAAATATATAAATTTACCATCATTAATGAACAGAAATTTTACTCTCTGGAAACTTCATTCTTTACTGTAATTCATTCTTCAAACTGCTTACAGGAAAATAAAAAGTCACATATAGGCAATAGCGCAAAGAACTGGTTATGGAGAAAAAATAAAATGTATGAGACTAACCTTGGAATTATCTAGTCTCTGGAAGAGAAATGTCTCTCCATAAGGAAAGATGGAAGATGAATTCTCCTCATTTGAATCTTTTGGGGAAATTACAGGATGAAAATGGAAAAGATGAATAATGTCAAATAGTGCAAAAAATAAAAGAAAAAAGAGCATGTGTTTAATTACTTAAAAGCAATATTACAACTTAAGTGTAATTCTATGAAATTCCAAAATTATACTAACCATACTTACGCTCAAATCAATTCTCCCCACAATATTCACTATGTATACCATCACATTAAAACCCTGGCACTAATTCTTAAATGATAATTGGTCTTATAAGTTCCTTCTCACCTCTGAGATCCACATTAATATAACATATACACTGACTAAATACAACAGATATTGTCATGGTGTCATTTACAATGCTACTTCCTAAACAGAATATTCTAAAACTCAGGATCTTAACACTATTATAATGATCAATAATCAATTACAAACAGTCCACTAACAGTTGGAAAACACTCAAAATCTCAGAATCCACTTAATATAATCCCTCTATTACCATAGATACTAACATGCCTGTGCATAAATTCTTTCAAGAGAATTTCCACCATCCTTAAGTTACACTTATGTACAAGAAAGAATTCTCAGTACTTGTATTTCTGCTAGGCCAGAGAAGGGTATCCAACCTTTTGCCATTTTATTGTCACAAAGAATGTTCCTGAACTTGTATAAGCAGAATTTTCAAAAAGAAAGAAAAGCTTCTGCCAACAATTGATTTGCAAGAGCAATAATGTCAGCCCTTTCCTGTTACCATAGCAAAACCACTTTCCATATTTTTTTTTTTGTCCTATAGCTCAGGCTGCCAGAAACCACTTAATTTAGTTAAATGCCTTCAACTATGGCTAAAGATAAATGAAACTTGTTATTTTTTTACATAACTTCTGCAAATTTTCAGGAGTCTGAGTATATATTACTTTTTTTTTTTTTTATTCATTCACCTTTTAAAGTATCAGAAGTACTGTGAATACCAACAGTCCCATTATTCCCTAGACCACAGGGGGGCTGCCCTTTCAATCAGAATTTTAACACATTTTTTAAGACTCACAAATGAGGGCTACCTAATAAAGAGACTTTAAACACAAAGACTCACTTGGCAGTGTCACAGATTTTCCAGTTGAGGTAGTAACATTTCTTCTCTCACGAAAGTAGCTTAAAGCAAAAGGGAAACGTTATGAGTTACTATGTAGTATCTTGATGAAAGGTTTTATTACAAAGGTATTCATTTATCTAGGTCACAATTTCCCAAAGTGGGTGATACTGCTCCTGGAAGGTGCTGGAATGAAATACAGATACATAAAAGAACACAATTTTTTCACTGTCTTTCTGTTTATTTGCTTAAAGAAGGTAGGTTTCTAGAGTAATGATATATATATATATATACATATATATGTATATATATACATATATATTATTTATATTTGATATATATTTTTTTTTTCCTGAAAAAGGAGTGTGGCAAGCCAAGTAAATTTGGACATTATGATCTTGGTAGAGATAACAATATTCCAAAATAAGTCAGTTTGAAATTAACAGAATGGTTACATTTCACAAATTTGTTTTTCTATCTAGCTTTAAAGGAAGAGATTTCACTGGATTTTACAAGTATTTACTCCTCATATCTGTTACTCACAAAAGTAAATGAATGTATTTGCCCAAAGATAGTATACACATATAATAAATTGAAAAATATCTCAGATAATTTCACTAACTCTATTTCTATATTATGCATTTTTGGTCATTAACTTTAAAACACTGAGTCAAAAACTATCTAATCCTACGAGCATACATGAAAATATATCCACAACTTTCTAAGATCATAAAGTTTTGAGAGAGAGATTGTACATATAATTAATAAGAATATAATATGATACAACAATTGCAGAGATGAATACTACAGCAAAAGAGGATAAAGAGGATAGGTGAGTTCTATTTATTTTTCCTTTTAAAGGTTATAATCAGGAAATCCTGAACTTCTCTTAGATATATACCTGCCCTTGCAAGTAACTAGAAGGCAGGAAATAATAATGATAAGAGGAGAAATCAATCAAATAGAATACAGGCAAAATTTAAAACTCATTGTAACCAAAACTTGTTTCCTTAAAAGATCAATAAATGATAAATTTCAGTAACTATAAGAGAAACAAAAGATAAAAATAACCAATATAATGAATGAATGAGAAGATAACACTGTAAGGCCTAAAAACATTAAGGGTATATTTATGAGTTATTTAAGAAAATTATATTCCAATAAATTCAAATACTTAGATGAAATGGACAATTTATTAAGACACTCAATTATAAAATCTGATAATATTAAGTAAAAAATCTTAATAGTCCTATACTTATTAGAAAAATTGACTTTAATAATGACCTATCCCCCTGACACACACACACACACACACACACACACACACACACACACACACACAAAAAAAAAAAAAAAAAAAAAAAAAAAGCCTGCAGGGTCAAATACTTCACTGATGAATTCCAATAAATAATTAAGGAAGAAAAAATATCTAACTTGCACAAACATTTTTGAGAAATAAGGGAGGAGGGAATAGTTCCCAATTTATTCTATAAGGCTAATGTAACTGGTAACCAAATCATTCAAAAACATAACTATAGATTAAACCTAACTATAGATTCCTCATGACATAGATGAAAATAATTAACAAAATATTATCAAATAAAATACAATCATATAAAATGGGTAATATAGCCAGGCATGGTGGTGTACATCTGTAATTCCAGTACACGGGAGGCTGAGACAGGAGGATGGCAGGTTTAGGGCCAGCCTCAGCAATCTTAGTGGCCCTCTGCAACTTAGTGAGTTCCTGTTTCAAAATTTTAAAAAAAAGATAATAAAAATAGGGCTAGGGGTATACCTCAGAGGTAGAATGCCCCCTGGGTTTGATCCTCAATACCACACACAGACACACACACACACACACACACACACACACACACACACACACACACACACAAAGATAATATATATAACCAAGTGAAATTTACCATAAGAAATCAATGTTAATTTAACATTTAACATTGGAAAAAATCAATTTAATTCAAAATATTAAAATAAAGAATAAAAATGACATTTAAGACAACAGACCAAGAAAAATAAATGTATAAAATTCAACATCTGTTCATGACAGGGTTTTAGTAAGCTAGGAATAAAAGGAAACTCTCTTAACCTTGTAAAAGTATTTTTTTAAAGTTCACACTATAATTTATAATTAAAACTAAATGATTTCCTCTAAATCTGAAGCAAGGCAAGAAGACTTGCTCTCAACGTTTATTTTCACATTATTAAGAGGCCCCAGCCTAGGCACTAAGACAAGTGAAAGAAACTAAAGGCATGCAGATTGAAAAAAGAAGGTACCTTGAAAGAAAAAGGTATTTTGTAAGAATTTTTTTTTTAATTCTACCAAAAGTTTCTCAAACTATTAAGTAACTCCAGTAAGGTCTTAGGATAAAGGGTAAATATAAATAAAATCAATAATATTTCTATATACTAGCAATGAACTAGAAAAAATAATTTGAAAAAACAACTCTCTTCTTTAAAATAGTACACAAAAGCATTAAATACTAATAGGTAAATTTATCGAAATATAAACAAGACTTATACACTGAAAACTATAAATGCATACTAAGAAAAAATTAAAGAACTGTTAAATAAATGAGCCGATATACCATGTTCATAGATTGGAAGCTTCAACATTGCTAAGACATAAGTTCTTCCTATATTGTTAGATAGATTCTACACAATTCCACACAATATTTGAGTAGGCTTTTTTAATAGAAATAAACAAGGTAACTCTATAATTTACATACAAATACAAATGACTTAGAATGGACAAACCAACTTGAAAAAAATAACAAATTCTGAAAAGTTACATAAATCAATATTTAGTCTAAATCTACAGTAATCAAGTCAGTTTCCCATGGATGAACAGCAGACATATAAGTCAAAGGGATAAAATACTGAGTCCATATATAATCCAACACATTTATGGCCCATTGATACTTTTACAAATGTTCCAAAGCAATTCTGTAGCAAAAGGATAATCCTTTCAACAAATGTGGGTATAACTAGATATATCAGTAGAATAGAGGAAACAATGTTATTAATGCCACACATAAAAATTAACTCAAACCAGACATGGTGGTACACACATGTAATCCCAGTATTTGGGAGGCTGAAACAGGAGGATTACAGGTCATGATCAGCCTCAGCAATTTAGCGAAGGTTTTAGGAACTTAGTGAGAACCTATTTCAAAATAAAAAATAGGGCTAGGAGTGTAGTTCAGAAGTAGAATTCCCCTGGGTTCAAGTCTCCGTGTCTGTTTGTCTCCCCCCCCCCCCCTCTCTCTCTCTCTCTCTCTCTCTCTCACACACACACACACACACACACACACACAAAAGAAAAAAAAAACTCAAAATGGAGTATAGACTTAGATGCTAGATGCTAGATTTAATGCTAAAACTCTAAAAATTCTGGAAAACAAAGAAGAAAAGTCAGTGTAATCTCTGAGTAGGCAAAGATTTCTTAAATAAGATACAAAAATCAAAATCTAGAATGGAAAAAATTTAAAAACTTTTCAATTTTCAGTTTATGTAAATTTTAAATTATTAAATATGTTAAAGTTATAAAAATTTTAAATGTATAATGTTATACTTCTGGCAAGTGATGTCACAGAACATAAAAAATCCTTATAAGTCAGTAGTAAGAATGCACTTGCCCCCCCCCAAAAAATAAGAATATGTAATAACACCACATACTTATTAGAATGACATAAGGTTGGTGATAATAAGTATCATCAAATTAGCAACATTAGAAAACATAAAAATTGTTGACAGAAATATAAAGGCATACATCGACTTTGGAAAACTGCTTGAGAGTTTCTTTTTGTTTTGTTTTGTTTTGTTTTGTTTGTTTGTTTTCTGTGGTACTGGGGATTGAACCCAGGGGAATTCTACTTTCGAGCTATACCCCTAGCACTATTTTTCTTTTGTTTTTTCATTTTGAAACACAGTCTCATTACATTTCGGAGGACTTTCCAAGGTTGCTAGGGTTGGCCATAAATCTGCAATCTTCCTGTCTCAGTCTCCCAAGTACAGAGATTATAGGCATGCGCCACTGTGCCTGGCTAAGAGTTTCAAATAAATATAAACATTACAAAACTTAAGCTCCCAGCTCTTTTAACCTTTGAAACCCAAAAGAATTAAAAACATGCATCCACAAGAAGACCTATATACAAATCCTCATGGTGTGTGTGTGTGTGTGTGCGTGCGCGCGTGTGTGTGTGTGTATGACTCAACAAGACTAATAACAACTAAGGCATTTTTGAAGATTGTGGTAAAAGGCATATTCTCCCAGGTATTAGGATTTATTATAAAGTTATAATAATTAAGACACTGTATTACTGATCAAAGGACAGATAACAGACTACTGAAGTAGTAAGGAGCCCATAACAATGCACAATTGTCACTTAAGAAAAAGACATTATTTTATAGCAACAAGAAAAGCATGGCCTTTTCCATGAACAGATCATGTATGTATAAGAAAATGAAACGTTGCTCCTACCTCTGACCATACAAATCGAAAGCAATACAAAATAGATTATAAATCCCAGTATAAAAGGCCAATCAATAATTCTAGAAGATAAAAATATATTTTTCATGTTCAAAGACACAAATGGTTCTAACTCTAAAGGAAAAAATAGTATATTTTACTAAATTATTAAAATAAGACCATAAATTTATTAAAAACTCACCTCTAAGGAAGAAAAAAGCAATATGCAGATAGGAAGATGTACTGGATAAACAGCTCATACCCTTAGTGTATTGATAACTTTTTAAAATCATTTTGAAATAGAAAATGTAATTCAAAACCACTACCAAGAAGAAAACAAATGGGTAAAAATTTGAAAAGGCATTATATGCCAAAGAAGGCATTACATGGCCAATTGCCAATAAACACATTAAAAGATATTCAGTTGCATTAGTCATTAGAAAATTAAAACCACAATAAAATACCATTGTACATGTATCTACATGACTACATTTTTAAGATAAATCAAGTGTTGAGGGTATAAAACAAGAGGAATAGAAAAGTATTCTATTGGAAATATAAGTAACAAATTAGTGCAACTATGTTATAAGAGCCATTTTTCATTATCTACAAAAGTAGAAGATATGTACATCCTAAGACACATCAATCCTATTTCTTGGTATACTTAACAGATTCCATGTAGACACTCTCCAAAAATAAACGTTCAAATGTATGTCAGAGGACCAATGCCTAAACAAGTTGAGGGAGAGTCATACAAAGCAACAGAATTTAACAATAAAAAGAACCACCTAACATACAACAGCATGGGTTCTTCTCAAAAACTGTATGTTGAGTAAAGATGCCTGATATAAGACCACCTGCTGTATAATTCCATCTGTATGAAATTCTAGGAAAGGCTAAACTACTTTAAAGTGAGATCACTGGTTGCCTGACACCAGAGATAAGGGCATTTACCTCAAATGATCACAAGAGAATTTGTTCAGAGCAGTGGCTGATGGAAAGGTTCTCCATACCTTGTTTGTGGCAGTGGTCATGTGAGTGTACAGATTTGTCAAAACTCTACAATCTATATACTTAAATCTATTTCTTACACATAAATCATATCTATATAAAGCTGATTTGGATAGGTGTACCTAGATATCTGTTACTTATAAATATATATAAATGCATGTAAAACATTAAACAATGTTGAAAATATAAGTTGTCTCCCAAGAGTAAGAATAGATATCATGGAATATTCATATAATAAAATAATACAGTGTGAAAGTGAACAAACTATAACTATTGGCAACAACATGGATAAGTGTCCAAGTTAAGCAAAGTGAGCTGGACTAAAAAAAAAAATACTTAGATAGTTGCATTTTTATTAAGTTTGCAAAACAGGCAACACTACACCATTTGGCTATATACCCCTAACAGGTAAAATTTTCTTTAAAAAGAAGAAAGTGATTGCCATGTAAGATGAGGATAGAAATCACCTTTAGCAAAGAAAAGTCATGGGATTTTACCAAAAGGTTAAAAAAAGACTTTTATTTGTTCAAAATCTCCAAGGTTTTGTACATTTATAAAACTCATTGTTTCCTCATATAGTATGAAAGTATTGTGTTAATATTTTGTAATGATTTAAACCATTGAGTGAGCAGTATTTAAATTTTTAGGCCCAACACTTCAACACATAGTACAGGTAAAAACTTTCTCAACAAGACCCCCAAACACAAGCAATTCAAAGGAAGATCAATACATGGGATTGCATTAAACTAAAGAGCTTCTGTGCAACAAAGGAAACTATCAAGAACCTCAACAGAAAGCCCACAGAGTGGGAGAAAATTTTTGCCACCTACTTTTCTGATAGAGGACTAATACCTAGGATATACAGAGAACTCAAGAAACTCACAGCTAAGAAAACAAATAACCCAATCACAAAACGGGAAAAGGAACTAAATAGACACTTCACAAAAGAAGAAATACAAATGGCCAATAAATGTATGAGGAAATGTTCCACATCATTAGCAATCAGAGAGATGCAAATCAAAACTACCTTGAGATTTCACCTAGCTCCAATCAGAATGGCAATCATCGAGAACACAAACAACAACAAATGCTGGCGAGGGTGTGGAGAAGTGGGAACCTTAATACACTGTTGGTGGAATTGCAAACTAGGACAACCACTTTGGAAAAAAATATGGAGGATCCTCAGATGAATGGGAATGAACCTACGATCCAGCGATACCACTTCTGGGTATCTACCCAAAAGAATGGAAACCAAACTATCAGACCAACACATGTGTATCAATGTTTATAGCTGCACAATTCACAATTGCCAAACTATGGAACCAGCCAAGATGTCCATCAACAGATGAATGGATTAAAAAACTATGGGATATGTACACAATGGAATTTTACTCAGCCATAAAGAACAACAAAATCATGTTATTTGCAGGGAAATGGATGGAACTGGAAAACATTATGTTAAGTGAGTTTAGTCAGTCACAAAATGTAAAAAATCGTATGCTCTCCCTATTATGTGGAAGCTAGGGAGAAAATGGAACATAAGAGGGACTCCAAATGAAGAAGGAGAATCCTTAGGTGAACAAAGAATTTGACTTAATGGAAGGTGATGGGGGAGGGGAGACACCCTAATGAGCATGATGTACTTTCATGAACACATCAAAGTCAATCACTAAACTGACCTTGAGAAGGAGGGAGGAGGAAGGACTGGGGCAGGAATTGGGGAAGGGTTAAATGAGAAATGTGTGCATGTATGCCTTTACCTATACCAGCTTGTACCTAACAAAGATGTATGATTACAATGCACCAATTAAATTTTTTTAAAAAAATTTCAACCTCTTTGGTAACTTGCACTTATAATAAATATTGCTAATTCTTTCTGAGCATTTACAATATACCAAACACAAATCTTAGAATTTTATTTACATACACACATTTACAGCATCCACTCTTCCCTTATTCACAGGGGTATCAGGGTATTGCTGTCCAGAACTCCAATGGACAGCAATATCTGCTGATGCCCATGTCCTCTACACAAAAGGGTGTGGTACCTGCATATAACCCAAGCACACCCTTTCATAAGCTTTAAATTATTTCTAGATTATTTATATCTAATACAAAGTAAATTCTATGTAAATAGTGGCTATCCTATGTTGTTTAGAGTACAATGACAAGGAAAAAAGTATATACATATACTAGATTCACTATAATTTTTCCTTCAAATGCTTTTGATTTGTAGTTGGTTGAGTTTATGGATGTGAAATCCAAAAACACAGACGTTTAACTGTATATACAGTCACAACTATAGCTCATAAGTAACTAATCTGGGATTAGACTCCAATTAGTACAGCTTTATACCCATGTTCTAAACCAAACTGCTTAATTTTGAAAAATCAACCTGAAGTTACTAAAAACGGACACAAACATTTCCAACTACTTAAATACAACCACTATTGATATATTTCTCGATTTTTTAACTGCTAGTCATATATAATATAAAGAAAAAACTTATTTTTAATTCATTTCTCTCTTCAACATGCACCTATAAGTGATTACCAAATCTGTCAATCAAATTCTAATGAACTACTATAGATGAAAAATTAGCTCAATATAGGAAAAATTGTTTTGAAAACATTTACATGAATTTATATTTTCATCTATGAAAAAATATACCCAAAGCATGTTAGTGGCTTTATTTAACTACATCTCTTATCACTTCCTTGTAACTCCTTATGAGTTGGACTTCTCCTAGAAATAAACAAAGGAGCTTCTCCCAGCCTAAGTCACACACCTAACAGGAACCAAAACCACCATTCAAAGGCAACTTTATATCTGTTTTTTTTTTTTCTTTTCTGCCCTATGTTCTCACCATTATCTTGAAAAGCTTTTTTTAGAAAAAAAGCATGGCTGAACTGCAAAAATTAAGAACAAACCAGCAGTAGGCATCATCTTCTCTTTCATTATATTTTTTGTGATCTTGGTTAAATTGAAAGAGCACATGAGCCACCCCCTAACAATGGAAATCCAATTCTCAGAACTTTCTCCTTTTCCGCCTACTTTATCTCTTATAGATTAACTGTACACTAAAGCTTGCTAGACATGCACAAAATCCTCCCTCTCCAAACACTCCCTAATCCCATGTTATGGAAGAAGGTCATACCTAGAAGGGTACTGGCCAGAAATGCTGACCACAACAAAAATCAGACTCAAGCCACTCTAATCAACACAGGAACTTTGATCACTTGTGTCTTCTTTACATTGACTGAACTGCAACTCTAGCCAACCTTTGTGAAGGAGATAACATGTACATAGCCCACACTCCAGAAGAGGCTACTTTTCAAAATACCAGGCAACTCAGGCTCCCACCTGTCTGGGACTCACATACCTTCCCTGAGAAAATCATAGAAAAAGACTCTCCTTTAGGGCAAGGGGTATGATTTTCATTGAAAGGTGAGAACCTACTATCTTCCAACCTGCTGGCTTGCTGTTAATAAAGCCCTTTCTTACATCAACCTGCCTCTAGTGTCATTCTCTCTACCAGGCCACAGCAAATCCAACAGCATACATTAACAAAATCACCTAGCAAATGTGAACCTAATTTCCATATTTATTAAAGGAGAAAAAAAAAGACAGAATCCATTGCCTAGGAATATGATGATGATAAATGAGATAATGCTTTTAAAGAGCCTAAGGCAGTCCTACCCATGGTAAATGTTAGATGCTAGGTGGAAACTTTTAGGGGCAATCACCTGGTTTGTGGGGAAAGTAGTTGCTGTCACTTTAAATGTTAACAGTGGTTCCAGTTTTTGTTTGTTTGTTTGTTTGTTTCAGATAAGGCCATTCAGAGAAAACCACAAGAAACCAGCCAATATAGTTAAGTCATGTTGAGTCACTCTTCTAGATACAGAGTGAACTTTGCTCATTACATAGCCACTGGAGGAATCCTCTGTCTACCATTTTTGAACAGGGAATGTATGAAGAAGCACAATCTGGAACTGAGCATACTCAGAAAGGTGCCAACCTCTACACATGCGGACAAGTCTTTCAAATATGAATATGCATGAGTTTTACCCAAAAAAGCTTCTTGCTTTTTTTATACCTTTATTGGTGAATTATATTCTCACATCATAATATACTTCATTATGATAGCGACATACATGCACACAGCACTTGGTAGGCTTTCCTTCTGCTCCCTCCCCTCTCCGTCCTTCCCCACACAGGGTATTCAGATTGGCATTGGTATTCTCACATATGTCTATAATGTCCAAGGAAGTGATTCTACCATTGATTCTCCCTCACCTCCTTCCCCTTCCCCTAGACTAACTCCCTGGCTTCATTGGAGTTTTTCCTCCTTATCCAAAGTCTCTCTGGTATCCTGATTATTCCCTCACTTCCACATATGAGAGAAAACATATGACCCTTCGCTTTCTGTGACTGGTTCTCAATTAACATAATGTTCTCCGGGTCCATCCATTTTCTTGCAAATGACATAATTTTGTTCTTTACTGCTGAGTAGAATTCCATTGTGTGTATATCTCATAATTCTGTAGTCCATTCATCTGTGGATGGACACCTAAATTGGTTCAATAATTTGTCTATTGTGAATTTTGCTGCTATAAACATAGCTATACATATATTACTTTAATATTCTGATTTCAGTCCCTTTGGAAAGATACCCAGGAGTGATATAGCTAGATCATGTGGTGGATCCATTCTCAATATTCTGAGGAATCTCCACACTGATCTCCATAGCAATTGTACTAATTTGCAATCCCATCAACAGTGTAGAAGAGTTCCTATTACCCCACATCTTTGCCAGAATTTATCAATGTTTGACTTCTTTTTTTTTTTTGGTGGTACTGGGGGTTGAACTCAGGGGCATTCTACGTCCGAGCTATACCCCCAGCCCTATTTTTGATTCCTTATTTGGAACTGGGTCTCACTAAGTTGCAGAGTGCCTCACTAGGCAGCTGAGACAGGCCTCGAACCCAGATCCTCAGGTCTCACCCTTCCCGAATGCTGGGATTACAAGCATGAGCCACCACACCCGGCTTAATGTTTGACTTCTTGATTGTCATTCTGATTGAGGTTAGATGGAATCTCAGCATAGTTTTGATTCATGTCTCCCTGATTGCTAATGACTTTGAACATTTTTTCACATATTTATTGGCCATTTGTATTTCTTTTGTGAAGTATCCATTTAATTCCATTAACCATTTCTTTTTTTTTCTTTTCTTTTCTTTTTTTTTTTTTTTTTTTTTCAGTACTGGGGATTGAACTCAAGGGCATTCTACGTCCGAACTATACCCCCATCCCTATTTTTTATTCTTTATTTTGAAACAGGATCTCACTAAGTTGTGGAGTGCCTCACTAGGTAGCTGAGGCTGGCCGCAAACCCGGATCCTCCGGTCTCAGCCTCCCAAATGCTGGGATTATAAGTGTGCAGCACCATGCCTGGCTCCATTGCCCATTTCTTGATTGGGTTGTTTGTTTTTTAGTGTTAAGTCTTTTAAGTACTTTTTATATTCTAGATATTAGTCCTCTATCAGAGGGATAGTTGGCAAAGGTCTTCTCCTGAGCAGAAACTTTATAATACTGAGGACTTCAGGAATCTATGCTTTAGATCAACACATAGTTCTATAACCTAATACTTACTGAAAAAAGGCTCCAAACACCACAAACATACCAGAGTACATAAGTTCTAGATGACAGATTCAGAAACTGCCCAATATGCAAATGAGCTGGGAAAATAAAGTACATATGTATAGAGCTTGATTTGCAGATGGGGGGGGGGGGCTTACTGGGAATTAAACCCAGGAGTGTTCTACCTATGAGTTACACACCCAGTCCTTTTTCTTTTGAAACAGGGTCTCACTAAGGTAGAACACACTGTTCTGGAACCTGTGACCCTCCTGTCACAGCCTTAATGGAACTATATGTGTGCAGAATCATGCCTAACTGATCTGTAGATTTTCAAAAATGAGAAACTAAAAGGAATGCATGAAATCTGCTCTGTTTTGGTTTTGTTTTGCTTTGTTTGGGCGGTGCTGGGGATTAAACTCAGGGTCTCATGTACCTAGGCAAGTGCTCTAACACTGAATTGCATCCCCGGACCCAAAGTTCACTCTTAATCAATTAAATGTACATTCAAATATGTGTATGGCTTAAAAAACCCAAATAAAATCTAAGAAAAATAATAAAAACACCAATGATTCCAGTTCATATTAAATTGGTAAATGTCTTGTTAATTCTTTCCCCATATTAGTTTGCTTTTTGATTCCCTAAATCAATTTATTTTTCTGAAAACACACAGAATGTTTAAATGATCTGACCACCTATATACAAACTTTTCCTATGGAACATTGTGTGTTCATAAAAGGTCTTTGAAATGCTTAAGTCCTATTCTTTCAAAGGAGAATTAACAAATTTCTATGCAAGTAAACCAAAAACTATTATTGTTGACAGACCTGTCTCCTCTTAAAATACAAATGCTGAAGCTCTAACCCCAAAGTGACTATATTTGGAGATAGGGTCTTTAGGTGTTAATTAAGGTTAAATGAGGACATAAGAGCTATTCCAGTAAGACTAGTGACCTTGTACAAGGAGAGCCTGCATAGGATGGCTCTCTGAGCCCAGGTGTCTGATGAGCAGACTTCAAGAAGGCAGCCATCTAAAAGTTGGAAGAGAACCTCCATCAAAACCCAACCCTGCAGGCACCTTGATCACAGGTTTCAGACTTCAGTCTCCAGAATTGGGTGAAAAAAAATGCCGACTGAAATAAGCCACCCAGTTATGGTCTTTGCTATGCCAATCAAAGGAGGCAAAAAAAAAAAAAAAAAAAAAAGAATCAAACTGGTTGGTTTAAAGAAAGTGAATAAACACAAAAAGAAAAGTAATAAATAATGTTTTATGAAAGTGAGTGTTCAGCATACCTAAAGATGTCTTTTTTTCCCTCCATATTTTTAGAATCACTAAAATTACCAAGAAAGATGGTGGCATAACAGTTAACTTCAATGATCTTCCTTTATGAATGATGCAAGGCAGTCATAGCAAAAATAAATAATCAATGACATATCATATATGGATCATCACATCATAAAATGTTAAAAGACTGCAGTTATCATAATTAATAACAGACTACATGTCCTTATAGAATTGAATTCAAAAGAAAACTTACCAAAATTCCTAGGCAGCAGTTTAAAAGTGTCTTGAGGCTTTCATAATATCCTCCTAACACACACAAATCTGAATTCAGAAAGCTGAGGCCCGTGGGATAGCAAGGGCACAGACCCTCAATGTGACAATCATCATGCACAGATAGTTCTCAATCAGTGAGGTTCCAAAAAAATTTCTTAGGATAAGAATAAGTAATCATTACCGAAAGATTGCAACACATACGTCTACAACAGTATCATAACATTTCTTTTTCTGTTAACATAAGTTGCCATTTAATATATATTATTTTCAAATTTGGAAGAGCATTTTATTTATGAAAAGTAAAGTATAAATGAATGTCTTTTAACTTGTAACATCTATCAAGCAGACAGACACCCATCTCTCCCTCTAACAATAAATCTATCATTTAAGTTTTAATTATTTGGATGTTCAAGTAAAATTCTGCAAATAATTACCCTTTTTTTCATACTGCTAATCAAGAAAGCACTTTAAAGGGAAAAAAAGTGAATTTTAGGATTGGTGATCACTATTTTTGCTCTAACATGAACATGAAAAAGACATGTTGACTGTATTTTTTCCTTTTCAGTATAGAAAAAAAATTGCTTATTACTTTCTTTATACTATTTGCTTATACATATTTTTTTACATTAAAGTCTATAAAATCACATTCCCCTTTTCTAATGTCTCTGTAAATTCAGAGGAAAAAATCTAGAATTTTTATTTTTTAATAAGAAGTTCAAGGAAGGCTGGAGGCTATGGGCTTAGATCTCATCTGTTTTGTAACAGATGACTTCCATCACAGCTGTGCGTGCATCCCCTTCCCATGACTTCTATGTCCTTATTTCCCCTTCCATCCAAACATTCAGAGGCACTAGATCTAAAAGAGAGGGCTCTGCAACCTTTGCCAAGTTTAAAATGGTTGCATGAAAGATGTATAATAATCATTAAACTGGAGAAGAGGAGAAGAAAAGTACCTCTGTTAGTGGTTTTAAGATACCTATTCCTTAGCTGGGCATGGTGGCACACTCCAGTACCTGGGAGACTGAGACAGGAAGATAGCAGGTTCGAGACCAGCCTCATCAATTTAGCAAAACTCTGAGCAACCTAGCAAAACCCTGTTTCAAAATAAAAAATAAAATAGGGCTTGGGGTGTAACTCAGAGGTAGAAGCCCATAGGTTTAATCCCCAGCACCACTAAAAACAAATTTTTTTAAAGACACCTGTTTGTTATGGTCATGTATAGAATGCCCCTTGAAGAGTTCTTATTGTAAAGAGGTTTACGATAAATCCGTTGTAATAGATTTACCTGGGTGGTAACCTAAGCTGGTAGGGTGTGGCTGGAGAACATGGGTCCCTGGCGGTGTGGCCTTAGGAACTGTGTTTGTGTCTTTGAATTGCCTTGCTTGCTTTTTCACTGTTTCTAGCCTCCATTCTGTGAGAGCAGAGCCTTGCTCTCTTCCTCTCTTTGCTTCCTGTCACCTTGGCCTGAGCTCCATCTCTGCACCCCAACCTCACAAGAATAATGAACTCCAAGCTCTCCAGATAACTGTGCACAAATAAACCTTTCTTCCTCTATGTTGTGTGCTCAGTTGTTTTGGATTATAGCAGTGAGAATGTTGACAGAGACATTGTTCCTTCTGTTCACAGGTCAGACCCATGATTCCTATGGAAACAGCAAGATGCTAGGTGGACTTGCTTTCTGCTCAGAATGCTCCAAAGGACTAGAGAGAACTGCTGCAAGTGAAGGGGATGACGGAGGTGCTGAAGACTCAAGCCTGGTTATGCTCTGGCCCTCAAAAGCTAGGAACTAAAAAGATATCTCCAGTCCATTGCCCTTCATCTCCCCCTGACCCAGCCCTCCAGGGAAAAATAATAGGCAGGAATTCAGGAATAAGTCAATGCAAGAACAAAGACAATCCTTTAGACTAAAATATCAACTGTGTCAGATAAGCTAGGAGAAAGGAGGCAGGGAGGGCCCTTGACCAGGGAGAAGCAAAGAGCCCCGCATCAGGAAGACACTGTCAGCATCACATTCCTTTAGGCAGTTCCACAGAACATTTAACTAATAATTATATTAAAAAGCATTGGCCATCCAGAAGTATTGTTATTTGGTATATCAAATATCATTTACCAATATTATGTTTGATTAAAAAGAAACTCACATTCTTTAAACCAATTTTATCTAAAAAGTCACAACACTTTAAAGTTGTATAACTGTTACTTGCAATATAGGAGAGAACTACAAGGAAAAGTAGATGGTGAATTCTGAAAATCTTGCTCATTTTATAATCTAAGCACCACAAGAGCAGTATCTGTTTACTACTATAATCAAAGAAAAGTTAAAATGGGTATTCTGACCTAAAAGTCACATTGAAAATGTTTCTCTGTACATCTAGTATTAAGTTATTTACTACTAATCTTAATGTTACTTCAATTGTAATTATTAAAGACTCATAGTCATATGAATAACCTTTCATATGATTCAGAGATTACATTTACAAATGAAGGAATTGACAATATACCACTCTGCCATATTTGCTTTTTTGAATTAAAAGCATTTCATTCAAATATTGAAAAACAGCAGGGGTAAATACATCATTCTGGCCTTGGCATTGTTCCTTAAAAGCAGGAGTAAATTCCCAAGAGAAAGAAGAAACATTTTCATCCTTTATACCAGAGGTGGAGATGGTGGGGAACCTAAAGTAATCTATACACACCTTGTTAAAATAACTCTTACCTTTCAAACCTCCCACATAATCTAATTACTTTTTTCACAACTTGTACCTTTGGTCCAATTCAGTAGGTAAGTGTTTGACTCTCAACTGCTTATCTGGGTCTTCATCTCCTTATAAGGGTTCCCTGGCTAGGTAAATACTTGTAATAATAAATCTGTATGCTTTTCCCTTATTAATCTCTCATATCAATTTAATTCTCAGATCAAGCTAGGGCCCTCAGAGTATAGATGTGTAGTTTTGCTGCCCATATTCAACTAAATGAGCATCAAAAGATTCTATAAAATTCATGAAAAATAGCACATACTGTCTGAAAGTTAACCAAATGTTTCTTACTGATCTTTTCCTTCTGACTCCCAAAAATGATTCAGTCTGGTGTGAACTCCCAGTAGACTCCTCTCATATGCCAAAAGCTTTTGACATCTGAAGACTTGTGATCTTTCACTTAGTTTCCTTTAATTTTTCAAAATCAGCAAAATATTTTAAAGCTATAATGCTGTATAAAAATTTATGGCACTCACCAATCCAAAGAATAATCCAATTCTTATATATGCCGTTAACATCTAAAAAGATATTTATTAAATGTGTGGTTTATTAAATCCGGTCATCAGATGCAATGGGATGAAATCTCATGGGCATTTTCCTACTTTATAGGGCCACTGTGAGAATTAGATAACCCATAGAAAATCACAAACTAACATAGCATCTACATGCTTAATAAATGCCACTATCACTCCTGGTCCCCAGTAAGTTCCAGAGTTTGCTAAGGTCATTATGGAATTCAAGATAAAGAGAAATTAATTAGGGCCTCTGCCCCCAAAGGGTTTATGTTCTAATAGGAGACACTTAAATTTAACAGAGTTGTAAATTGCCAGGTTTTCTCTTGCCTATGGTAAATTGCTACCTTTTCTCTTGCAAATATAACTTGCACTTCAATTATGAAAGGTGCCTAAGGGCAAGAGAAGCAGCAGCCGATTTAAGCCAGGAAGGGAAATCTTGCAGAAATGCCAGCAGAAAGCCAGTGCCTGAACTCTGTGAAGCACTATGGTAACCAACAAACTCAATAGCTTCATACCTCCAAGTAGAGAGACAAGTGCTGGCTCTTAAAGGAGAAAAAGAATAGGCCACTCTAACCCTGAAGAAAACCACAATAATTTTCAACATGACTTTGAGAAATGGATGAAAGCTTTCTCTGTTATAAGTCCACTCTCTCAAATTACTCAGTAGCCCTGGGATACCGGAGACCCTAGGCCCCTCTTTGGGGCTGCAGAGTTCTGCTCTCCTTGGACCTATATTCACACTGCACTGTCACTTCACCATCTTTTCACATCTGTCTTCTGTGCTAGACTGCAAGCCCTTTCCTTCCTCCTCGCATCCTTCCCATCTAGCACAATGACTAGTACCAAGTTCAATTGATGCTTCTGAATTATTCATTGGTGTCAAGAAGTGTGCCAGGCAATAGAGATACAAACAGTAAAAACATGTTCCCTGCCAAAGAACAAATAATTTAATGGGGAGACAGAGTCAGCAATTCGAACCTGAGAACTGCACCAAGAGAGCACTATGATACTAGGTGTGCATGAAAGGTATGGGAAGGAATATCCAAGTACAGTTAGGGGATGGGATGTTCCTCCAGTTAAATGAAAGGAACCTGACAAGTCCCAGGCAGCTATAAATTGGAAACAAATATTGGGAAATAATGGAAAACACAAATGGCATGGGGAAAAAGTTTGGAGAATACAAAGAAAAGGTTTGTTGGATCCGCAAATACATGTAAGTCAAATTTAGAAGGGCACACTGAAAATATAATTGTTATAAAAGTTTTAAAAACTTACAGCTTAGTTAACAATTCTTACCTCCCTGAAATTCCTTTTGTTGACCCTGGAATTTCTGGTACAGGCCGATGTCTTAGCAGGAAAGAGCGAGATGGTCTTGAAACCAACTTGCTCCGACTTCTCATAGGTGCTAGGATTGGAGATGATGGAACATACAAATCGTTTACAACCATTTCTCCTTGAAATTGAAAGAATGGGGATGGTGGTGATCTCTCTAATAAACCATTAGTTCCATTGCCTGTATTTGCTTCGGATGCTGAACATTCAGTGTCTATATGAGGAAGCTTGCTGAAATCTTCTGCTACCAAATTAATTTTTTCTGTTTGCTGTTCTTCAATTGTATAATCCCCGGTCTTCTTCATAATCAAAGATTCTACTTTAATATTTTCACTACTAAATAAAGAATTGTGAGAAGAACCCAAATTCCCCTGTAGTTCTTCTGGAATGGGGAAGTCCTGTTTAGAAAGAGATAGCTTATCATCTGACTTAGGAGGCTGGCTATTTTCTGTACTAGCATCGTTTTGATCAAGATTTTTGGTAAAGGTCTCCAATTGTGTTGAGCTAGGTGCCTGGATGCTACCAGAACTGAGAAGTTCTACACAGGTGTTCTGATCTAAAGATGGAGCATGGTGATTTCTTGATGTGTCATCACTCTTCTTTTTTTGAACATTTGCATATATTGGGATTTCTTGCATTTTTGACAAAAGTATCTGTAACTGTTTAAGTATCCTTCTACGGTGTCCTGTAGGTGATATTCCAATTTCGTGCAGCACGCTATCATTTATTGCTGCACAGTCCTTCACAGTGTAAAAGCCAGACTCACGGAAATGTAAGAGATACTGCTCCAAATTGATGCTCATTAGGAAATCTTTGATATCAACATTGACTTCACTGACTAAGGACATAATGGTGGCTTCATTACTAAGCTGAGTTATAAAAAGCAGCACAATGAGATATGTACACAAGAGGATGTATTTCTCTATTGGTTCTTCTGGTACCACTGTTGCAGGAAAGTTTGTCACAAGGTTGTTTTCTCCACAGTGACCATTTCATGTGCATAAGCCTGGAAAAAAATAAAATAATCTATTAGACTATTTTAATACATATTTGGTGGTGCTGGGGATCAAACCCAAGGTCTCATGCATACTAAGCATTAGCTCTACTACTGAGCTACACCCCCAGCCCAGGATACTTTAGCTAATAAGAGCTAGTTTTACATTATAAGCGTTCCCTGAAATTGCAATAGAAATTAGGACAACAATTTTCACTCACTGAATTTGAATATTTGTACATTGCTTTGGATGCCACAGAAAGTCCAAACCTAGTATAATGTGAAGGTAGAGGACAGAAATGCTATGGTAGTGTCAAACTGATTTTCAAAATGGTAAAATATATATATATATATATATTCACACAAATAAAAAATGAGCACATAGCAAACATTTTATTCATCTCATTAACTGATAAGAAATCCATAAGATGATAAAGCTGGTTCCAAAAGCATTTGTGGATCAGGTTTATTTATACTGACCACACCCCTCCCCCCAAAAAAGGCAATTTTAAAAAGTATTAGAACAGTCAGGTATGGTGGTACATGGCTATAATTCTAGTACTTAGGAGGCTGAGACAGGAGGACTAGAGGTTCAAGACTAGCCTGAGCAACTTAGTGAGACCCTGTTTCAAAATAAACAATAAAAAACAGTGCTGGGGTGTAGCTTGGAGGTAGAATGTCCCTGGGTTCAATCCCCAGTACCTCAAATTAAAAAAAATAAAAATAAAGAATAAAATAGGGCTGGGGATGTCGCTCAGTGATAGAGTGCTTTCCTAGCTTATGTAAATCCTTGGGTTCAATCCTCAGTACAGTAAAAAGAAAAGGAAAAGTATTATAACAATACTACTAGGTAAGATGAAAAAAAAAGACTGGTTAATGTTCTACAGGGCAATACAGTGATAACATTTGGGGTTATCTTTACTACTGGGCAAGAATCTATGGCTAGCAGGTAATTTCCTAGTGTCTAGGCTCCAATCAAACAGTAAATGACCAAGTCAGGCACAGAAATAAATAAAAAAAATCCATAGGTTGGCCACAAAAGGCACTGATATTCTTTCGACTTTGAACTTTTAGGTAATATTTCTTAACGGTAGATAAATATAAACAACTTTTCCTTTCACTATACCTTCTTTCATACCCTTAAAAAGCAAATAGAATATAGTTTTCAGGTCAATCGTTTCCACTTCAAAGGAGCAAGCAGCATTATTTGTAAACAACTAGAATTAAGATGCAAGATAAGTATAGATGAATAATTAGCAAATTCTTAAATACATTATATAACAAGAAACATGCTAATTCGAAAGTAAAAGAAGTTTAAAGGTCACGTTTTCTTCTGATGCACACAGTACATTCTAACATTCATTATTTTAACAACTTAATTAAACATTTTAAAAAGCCAATTTATCTCAGTGCTGGTTATATGGGTATGTTCAGTTTACAAAGATACACATGTGCACATTTCTATATGTTATCCTTCAATAAAAAGAAAAAAAGTACAGCATATGCATAAAAACCATACATGAGAATTAAAATAATACATAAAAAACATATATATTTCTCTGAGCTAGCTTTGATGCAATGTTTCTGACAATTATAGTGTGTGTGTGTGTGTATGTGTGTGTGTGTGTCTCTCACACACACACACACATACACACACACACACACACACAGGGTGCATTCTACCTCCAAGGTACTCCCCAGCCTAATTTTATTTTTTGTTTTGTAATGGGGTTTCGCTAGGTTGTTGAGTTTTTGCCAAGTTGCTGAGGCTGGTCTCAAAGCTGCGATCCTCCTGTCTCAACCTCGAAAGTACTAGGATTATAGGCGTGTGCCACCACATCCACCTTGGAAATTATATCTTAAAATTGCTTTCCAAAAGGCATTCCTTGGACTCTGCATGTGTTACATGCCAATCACTCATAAAGCTATCACCTTGACTATTTTAAAATGTCAGTAAATATTGACCAACAGGAGGGAACGCAAGTTTCTTCTTCAAGCCTTTCTACAGGAATAGAGAAGTAAAAATACAAACAAGAGAAAAGGCAGGAAATGTCTCAGTCAATAAGGTACTGCTGTGTCATGCCTATTATGCCAAAATTAAAAAAAAAAAGAAGGGAGGGAGGGAGGGAGGAAGGAAAGAAGGGAGGGAGGGAGGGAGGGAGGGAGGAAGGAAGGAAGGAAGGAAGGAAGGAAGGAAGGAAGGAAGGAAGGAAGGAAGGAAGGAAAAGAAAGTTAAACCTCAACACCAAATACAAAGCCAACTTGTTTTATAAATGAATGTGTTGTTGATTCTTTTTTCTTAGCATATCACAAAATGGAAATAGCTATTGCAAATTATACAATCCCTGAGTATATTATTCATATAATTATTATTCACATAATTTATCACCTTTAGAAATGATAAACAGTATCAGATGGTCAATAATTTAAGAGGATTAGAAGAACCTTTTGAGTAGAATAAATTTCAAAATATTATACTCTTGCTTACCAGCCTTCACAAACACTTTATTAGGACAAAACCAGTTTCAACAAAACACATACATACACGAAGAAATCTCTGGGTCCTCCCCTACTGCAACAGTGGTTTTATCACTCCTGGCCACCCAAACCTAAAGCCCAGAGAGGATACCCAAGTCCACCCTTGTTTCAACTACCACATACAAAGAAGCAGGTCAGCTACTGACTTTACTCCTTACCAAGGCAGAATTCATTCTCTCTCTTTCTCTTCTCTCCTCTTCTCCTCTCCCTCTCCCTCTCCCTCTCCCTCTTAGGGTAAAATGAAGTCCTAAGGATAGGACTTCAAGGGATAACAAAGGATTTATTTTCTATAAGAGACACCAGAGACCTCGCTCTTGCCCTCCCTGCCACATCCCTACTCTATGAGGACAGGGTGAGAAGGTAGACCTCTGCAAGGCAGGAAGAAAGTCCTCACCACCAAATTAGTTAGACAGCAACTTGGTCTTGGACCTCCAAGCTCCAGAACTGTGAGAAGTAAATTCCTTTGTTTAAGTCATGCAGCCTGGGGTATTTTATGGTTGCGAAGCTGACTAATACATGCCTCCTTCCTCACTGTCCTTGCCCTAGTTCAGACCCTCATTAAGTCTCTTACCTGGACCACTGCAACAGTCTCTGAACAAATCTCTCTGTCCATACTCCATGTACCAAAGATCTATGAAAAATCCAAATTCAGCACGTCACTCCACCTTCTTGAAAGGGTAAAGTCGAAGCTCTTTATAGTTCCATGTCATACTCTGCTGTCTCATAATAAGAGTAGCAGGTACCAATGACCATTGATGTTAAGAGCAACTACGTGCCAGACACCATACCTCCTCTGCCCTTCCTGCAAGGTGCCAGTTCCTAATTTTAACTCCAGGCTCATATTCAAGTTGGGACAAATGTTCCACCAACATCCTTTGCTCACATTAGTTCATTATCATTCATTTTCATTCCCCAGAAGCAACAAGAAATTTAATGGCTGATTTTCTTCTACATATGCTGTATCTCTTTCTTATCCACCATTTAAAATTCTGAATAGGCAAGTATTACCTCCTCTGTGGAAGGCATCATGTCAACCCCCCCAAAATAGAATGAGGCATACCTTTTTCCATATATCTCCTTAATGAGTATCTGAGAAGTTTGGAAAGTGTTTGGAACACGTTTAAGAGATGGACTAAGGTAAATAGGGATGGCACAAGTGGTTGCGAGGCCCATGTTGTTAGTTTTTTGGTGTGTGTGCATGTGTGTACATTTTAGTTTAAGATATAGTCTTTTCTTATCTTTGCAGTATACACATATAACTCCTGGGTGGTTAAAGGAAGGGCAGTTGTACCAAGTGCTCTACTCAAAACCACTTCTCGGTTACCATTCACCATGCTGAATCTGCTAATGAACTTGATTCCTTTTCATGTCATGGAAGAGGCTCTCTTTCCATGGGACTTACAGGCCTCTCCATACTTTAATGTCACTTTTGTCCTCCAATCATATCACTTTTTTTTTTTTTTTTTTGCAGTACTGGGGATTGAAGATTGAACTCAGGGGCATTCTACCTCCGAGCTATACCCCCAACCCTATTTCTTATTCTTTATTTTTGAAACAGGGTCTCACTAAGTTGTGGAGTGCCTCACTAGGTAGCTGAGGCTGGCTGCGAACCCAGATCCTCCAGTCTCAGCCTTCCAAATGCTGCGATTACAAACGTTCACCACCACACCTGGCTTAATCATCTCACTTTTAACTGTTTGACCCCAAGAGCTGAATGCTCAAAAGTTTTCAGAGATCCAGCTCCTTCCTTAAGAACCCAGCTCCAAGAATATCCCCACAGCTGAAATGTTTCCATTCTCTGAGCTCTAACACAACTACTATTTGCTCACAAGAGAAATTTGCTCACAGAACAATTAACACATACTCCCCATATTCGTGCATTACTTCTTAGGGTGTTGTCTTAGTTCATTTGGGATGCTCTATCTACTCTAAGATATTTTAGACTGATACTTTATACACCATAGAAATGTATGGTTGCTTATAGTTCTAGTGGTTGGGAAATTCACAATTAAAATACAAGAAGAGAAGGCTCGTTCCGTAGTACCTTCTATGTGTTCTCACATGGCAGAAGAGCAAAAGGGTCTAACAAGCTCCCTAAGCCCTTCCTATAAAATCACTAATCTTATCCACAAGAGTGCCACCCTCATGACCTAATAACCTCCTAGATGTCATCCACTTTTTATCATCACTACCCTGAAGTTTACGTTTCAACATATGACTCTGAAGGAAACACATACATTCAGACCATAGAAAGAATTCAATCATATTCTGCTCATTCCATAGGACAGTGTAGTGTAAAAGCCAAAACTGAAGCCAGACACCCTGGACAATATCCCAGTACCTCCACTTACTAGCTTTGTGCAGTTGGATGAGTATTTAACCTTTATGTGTTTCCTCATCAGGAAAATAGGAATAATAATAGTACCTATATCTCATAGAACTGAGGTGAGAATTAAATGAGTTAAGATTCACAAAGCACTTATAACACCATGTGCACATAATAAAGGCCAAGTCAGCATTTGCTACTATTTTATTATCATTCCATAAAATATTCTACCAAGACAATCGGCCCATGAAGGCTTCCCAATAAATGCCAAATTATTTGTTTATAAACAGACTGCAGTACATGTTTAGAGATTGCACAACTGGTTGGCATTATAGACATGGCTGTGCATGATTCTGATCCAGTTCTGGAAGTAAATATGGAAGGTAAGTAACATTTAGAAGCACCTGTCATATGCATACCCTGCTGTGTTACTTAACAAACTGAGCTCTACCTTGAAACTCCACCTATATCTGCCTCACCACCTCCCCTGCTCACACCCTACTCTAAGCCACTATCTCATCATCTTAGACCACTGCAATAGCATTCTGGGCTGATATATCTGATTCTTTCTTGATTCTGCCTCCACACAGATTCTGAGAACAGGAGCCAGAATAATTCTTTTTTTTTTCAATTTCTGCTAACACAATTCAGTCGGGCATGGTGGCGCATGCTTGTAATCCCAGCATTCGGGAGGCTGAGACCGGAGGATCTGGGTTTGCGGCCAGCCTCAGCTACCTAGTGAGACACTCCGCAACTTAGTGAGACTCGGTTTCAAAATAAAGAATAAAAAATAGGGCTGGGGGTATAGCTCGGAGGTAGAATGCCCCTGAGTTCAATCCCTAGTACCGCGAAAAAAAAAAGAACACAATTCACCCCACATAACTCCCGGCCACTTCCTAACTTCATTTTCCGAGGCGTTCCGCCTCCACTAACAGCCACCATGCTGGTCTCATCCCTGTTTCTACTGCAGGACCATAACTCTTGGGCTTCCTTCTCCTGTATATATCCATCTCCAACATGGAACTGTGGCCCATGGCTCACCCATAAGTTTAGTAAGTCTCTGACCAAATGCGGCTTCTTGAGGGAGGCCTTCCCTAACCCCCTATGCAGGCATGCATGCTGTAGCTCACTGTGACTCTTTACCCTTGCTTTAACAGCCATCATGGCACTTATTACTTCCTGACATCTGTGAACTGTTCCAGGAGGCAGCAGTCTTGTCTAATGCTCACTACTCTAGCCCTGAAGTTTGAACACTGATGTCTACAGCAGGGGCTCAACTAATGTTTGTTGACTGACTTCTTCCCAGCTTTGAGATGCTGTAAGATGAGAAGTAAAACAGTATACATAGTTTTAAAACTCATTCTATTTAGCCAGGCATGGTGGCGCACAACTGTAATCCCAGGATTTGGGAGGCTGAGACAGAAAGATCACAGGATTGAGACCAGCCTCGAGAACTCAGTGATACTCTCAGCAACCTACTGAGACCCTATTTCAAAAAATAAAAATAAATAAATAAATACAAAGGGCTGCAGGGTGTAGTTTGGGGGTAGAATGTCCCTGGGTTCAATTCCCCACAGCATACAAACACCCAGGGTTCCATTCACAAACACAAACACACAGTACTCAGTCTATTTACATCAGAAAGTGTAAGCAGCAGAGACTGAACGTAAAAGAAAATTTCTCTAGTCTATCTAACCATCAAAACAGGTTGTCAAAGCAGGAATTGATTGTCACAGGAGGTTAGCTAGTATCACTCCAAACCATTGTGGAGTTTAAAACTCACGGGTTTTAAAAGCCCCCTCCTAATGCCTCTAATAAGGAAACCACTCGCAGAGAGCCCTTCCCCACTTCTCATCCTCAGTCCACCCATTAGGAGGGGAGCTTTGCCTATACTTTTAGTTGAGCGAGGAAAGAAAACAACTGAAAACCATGGCTTTCAGCGAAATCACTTCATTTAGTTATAAAGTCATTCAGTCTTCAATGCTGACAACATCTGGAATTACCTTTGTCTGACTCTAAGACCTTACAGGAGAAAAAGAGTAGTAGTATAAATGAATTGCATTATATCTTTAGACCATCAAAAAAAAAAAAAAAAAAAAAGGCACAGCATCATAAAATCGGAAATCTAACCTTAGCATATTTAAAAACTTCAAATGTGATGAGAGAATAGGTTTGATAATCACGGGATCCCAGGACTAAAAGGACACTCAGAAGAGAGCCACAAAAAAATTAGGCTGCTAAGTAATAATGAAACTTCTTAATGTTTTACAATACAAGTCTTACAGATTCTAAAACAATGAAAGTTCATTGTATTCCAGAATAGTAGTCCCCAACGGAGTGGGACTATCTCCAGCATTAGAGCCAGGAAATGTGAGAAAATGTTTTGTTGATCCCAATGACTGAGTGGTGCCAGGACATAGGAAAGATGATTTATGACATCCTACAGTGATACGCAAAGTAGAAGCCTCAGGTACAATTTATAATCTTCCTGACTCTACAACTAATCAGTTCCCTATACGGTACCTGGTGTTATAGAGGATAAAAAAGAAAAATGCCCTTTCTTTCAATTCACTGATAAACTAATTGTGGAAAAGTAGCTTATGCCTTAGAAAATTAAAGGGTTTCATAAAGCAGACTGCAAAAGGTTGAAGGTCAGAATTTCTAACCTAATGCAATAGCCTGAGTGCTTAGCCCTCTGAAAAGGGTAAAATCAACCAGCTGGCATCTCTCTCCACTGTGACAGATTCACCTACCTCATCGTGTGGTAAAATTACCCCCCTTTACAGAAGCCAAGCTCCCTCGACTCGGTCATCTCTCTGAAATGTGGTCACCCACAGGCTCTGACCTCCTCTGCTTCACGTTCTCTATCTTGACCACTACTCTTTCCTCACCCATTAGGGCATATCATCTGCTTTTGTTAGTTCCTCAGGCTCATATTGCTAGTCATAGCCAATAGTTTGTAGCGTGTTTGAAAACCATCTCTGTAGCATCTCATTTAATTCTCACAGCTGCCCGAAGAAGAAAATCCCAAGATCACATAGTAAATAGTGGAGCTAAAAATTCTAAGAGTTAGACTCCCCAACCTTGCTGCTAATGTGTTGCCTTCTAATAGTTATACAATTGATCTGACAGTAGAGATGTCAGACTTCATGTTCCCGTCTTCAATGCAAAAGCATTTATATTCACTAGAGAAATGCTGCTTAAATATGATATTTCTTGCAAATTCAAGTTTTATACACCTTTCAGTTTGATTGTGGGTTTGTCTGTCCACGGAAGTGGCCAAATATAGAAGCCTATATCCATTTACACATAAATGCCCACAATTTAAGAGGTCAATAACAAATTAATGGAGAGTATCTTTGATACTGCTATTAAGGTGATGGTAAAAGAGAATTTCATTTATTAAAATTTATTTTGCATCTATCACTTAAGAAAGAAAGCTAAGGTGGGACGACAGTACATCTGAAGAAGCACAACAATATGAAGCCAAACTAAAGAGTCAAATAAGACCAAACTAAGTATTCACATGGTCAGCCAATAGTGATGATAAGAAACTGCTGGAATAGAAGAAAAAGTATTGATATAAAAAACACCTGACCACCATCTCAAAGATTTAACTGTAAATTCAGCAGGAGCAGTCTATTGTGCATGGGCAGATGGGGGAACAAAATGTGGTTTATACACACAATGGAATACTAGGAAGCCTTAAAGAATAAAAATTAAAAAATAAGAAATTATGTCACATGCTACAAGATGGTTGAATCTTAAGGACACTCTGCTAAGTGAAATAAGCCAGTTTACAAAAAGGACACAAGATATGAATTTGAATATATCAAATTCATAGAAATCGAAAGTAGAACGGTGGTTACCAGGGACGGACACAGAAGTATGTATGTTGTTTAATGAGCATACAGTTTCAGTTCTTCAAGATGAAAAAACTCTGGAAATCTGTTTCACAACACTGTAAATACACTTACCACTATTGAACTATACACTTTAAAATGGTTAAGACAGTACATTTTACATGAGTTTTTTTTACCACAACAAAAAGGAAATGGGGGATAAACTCTCTGTACATACTTGGACTTTTTTTCTCTCCTTTGAGAGCCAATTCAAGTCTTGCAAGTATAACCATCACTCCATGAGGTTTTCTTCCTATCCTGTCCCTCTTTAATCCCTTGTTAATTCCACCCACACAGTGGTATACATATCACAATGCCTGGATTCCTAGCCAGGCTTCCCCACGTTTTAACTATGCACTTCAATTAAGGTATTAAACTTCCCTGAAGCTAAGATTCCTCACTTGTAAAATGAGACTGATATGTGTCACATCTTATAGCATTTCTGATGGATTAAACAAGAAAAATAGGTATATATAACCACACCCGACATGAACTACAAGTGTACAATAAATGCTGGCTATCATTATTAATTCATCTGTTATATACAATATTGCGCTTGATCACATCCATTCTATATTAATGCACTTGGTTTGAATTGTAGTCTTCAGATGCACAGTAATGTTACATTCCTTTAAATAAGCACTATAAGTTATTCTCCTAATAACCCATGGGTCACTTAACACAGCACTGAGCATAGTTTATTAATTTAGAAAAAAATACGGATGTGGTTAGCATTTTGAGATGGATGATTTTACACTAGAGCAGTTTTGAGATAAAAATGTGTACATACATATCAATCTTAGAATAGTGTCTAGCAAACAGTGACTATTTAGTTAGTAGATGCTAGGTGGAGAATAAGTGAGGTTTGACTTCAAACTAGCCGGGTTCTAGGAAAAATCAGTTTATGTTGGATCAAGTAGAAAGAATTATTCTAACTAAGCTCTGTTTTTATTATTTTACCTACTGTGCAACCTAAAAAATAACACTTGGAGCCTAGAATTTAAAGTCTGTTTACATGCCATGCAGGAGCTAGAAGTCTGATTCCTTTTCCTCACATGAGAAGTTATCTGGAGCATCTTTAATACTTAAGCTTAGGTGTTTTAGATAATATCTTAATAGTTAAGTGCCCGACAATCTCATTAGCTCCAGTATGTCTTTCCTCTTTCGAGCTGCCCATCTAGATTTTAATTTAATTGACTAAGGTTTGGGACTTGTTTTTAATTCTAATGGAGGGATCTTTAAAGTGGAGCCATGATTCTTGGGCAACTGAAGAAAGATTCCATCTTCAAGAGTTTCTTCAGGGGCAGAAGTGGAGATGATGAAAAGGAATTATAAGCTGAAGCTTGTGACACTGAGAAAGATGCCTATCTGTATGTCCCTAGCACCTGGGCACCTGTTTTTGCTGGGGGCTGACCCTCTCCTTTCCTCAGTCCAGTCTAACCACATCTGTGTTCTGACTGCTGAAGGAAGAAGAATCAGATGCCTCAGGACTCTGGACCTGAGCTCAGGGACATATTCTTCAGGATTTTGTTCCATTTCATGATATTTTGGACACAGTTTCATGCTTAAGTTGTTCAGGTGAAAATTGGCATGATATTATATATTTGATGCAAATATTTTTAAATATACATTTATACAACATGCATTTTTGTGTAGACATTATATTAAAATTTTTAGGTTTTAGTACAAATGTATACTCACCATCTCTCTGACTTTGAGTCACATTTTCAGACCAACAACCAGATGTTTCAAAATAGACTACTGTGAACATTTCCTCTCTTTGCATTTATAAATAGCACCCTGACCTCTTTTCCAACTGAATCTGAGAGCTTCCTATTGGTTCAGTAATCGTCAAATGTCTTTTTCTTATAAAAGAAAGAGCCTCAAAAATGTTTCCTAAGTTATTTGCCCATGTATTTACATATATCCATTCAATAAATATTTAAAGAAACTACTCTCTCCAACATAATAGTGGGAAATATTTGCAGTTCAAGATAACAGTATCTATTATCTCATTTTGAGAATAGTGCTAAGAGCTACAATGAAAGTGAAGAATCAATGTCTTCCCTCCAAGGGTTTTAAATAAAGGAGTAGATAGAGCTGACAATAAGCAAAGGAAAATGGCAGGCATGTGAAAAATCAGTCCTCTACTGCTTAGCACCAGAAAGAAGGAAGATGAAAACAAAACTTTTTTTGGAAGAAACTGATGCATTCAAAATGATGAATGATCATTATGTGAAAAATCAAATTTTGTGACCTTGACTTTCATAGAGTTTACATTTTAGTGCCATCATCCTTCAGGAGTACTTAGAACTCTAAAAATCTCAAGTTGACTACATCAATATAGTGAAACACCGTAGCCATAAAGAGCTTTGCAAATGGAGTGGTCAGTGTAGGAGCTAGTGAAGTAGAGATAGAGCATCTGAAAGTAGAACAAATGCCACCAAGAGGCAGAAAAGGAGAAGATAAACATCAGACAGCAGCAAGGGGGCAGAAGAGCTGGCATGGACCATGGCTTCCACAGGTAATGCAAAATGGCAAGCTGCAGTCAGCTGTGGAGGGCCTTGACTTGCAGGGTAAGGAGTCTGCACTTAAAGCCACAGTAAAAAAAATCTGAAGAGCCATTGTCACAACCACCACCCCCAGGGGCCCCAGTCACCTAATAATCAAAATGGAGGCCACATTTCTCTTCCACCTTTCCGCAGACTGAACCATTCTGTCCACAGCCTAGCTAGGTACAGTCGTGTCCTTTTTTTTTTTTTTTTTTTTTTTTTTTTTTTTTTGCATTCTATGTTTGTTGGAATCACCAGGACTCATAAACCATCTTATCAAGAGCTGGGAGGCAGCTCAGTGGTGAGTGCTTGCCTAGCATGTGCAAGGCCCTGAATTTAATTCCCAGTAGCCAAAAAACAAACCTCATCAGCCGCTTCCTGAATATTCTCTCACCTGCCCATCCTCATACATACATATAAAAGAGCAAAATAATTCTTTCCACCTCCCAGTAGTTTTTAAACTCCAAAGCTCTCCAACAAAGTGAGTACTCCAACCCAGATCAGCACTCCTATGCTCCTTCCCAAGAGAGGGTCAAGATGGCAGCTTAGACTGAGTCAAAACGGTAACACAAGTTAAATAACTTAGAAAAAATTAGGAGAGGAGAATACCAGTGAGTATTATGGCTATTCAGAAACAAAGTAAGCAAGCCAAATGACTTAGCTACAATTATATATTTAATCTGGTCAATACATTTTTTAAATGACTACAATAATAAATGTGGCGAAACAGCATCTCATAGCTGCTATTTTCACATCCATCACATTTGGTCAAAGCTAAGACATATTTCCAACATTATTAAAAAGTGCTCTAGCTGGGAGTAGTGGCCCACACCTGCAATCCCAGTACTTGGGAGGCTGAGACAGAAAGATCACAGGTTCAAGATAAGCCTCCACAACATAGCAATTCTCAGCAACCTAAGAGAGACCCTGTTTCAAAATAAACAAATGCAAAAAAAAAAAAAAAAAATTAAAAAGTGCTGGGAGTGCAGCTGGGAGGTAGAATAGCCCTAGGTTGAGTCCCTAGTACCATCAAAGGGGGAAAAAAAGTGCTCTACCTAATTAATATTTTTACAAGGAACTCCCAAACTCCCTACAGTTTAGTATGTGCTAAGACTGGACCCAATAAATGAATCAATAAAGAGTGGGAGAATGCGTTAAAAGAAGCTATTATAGCAATGACCATCATTTGTACTTAGCATTTTTATAGTCACTTTCACAAAACTTTCTGAGTTAAAGGGAAGTGGGGTAGAAAGTAATTAAACAAAATAAAACTTCCTTCTTGGATATCATGAATTCTATAATCCAGAATCTAAGGCAGGTTTTAATTTTTTTGTTTTAAATTTCAGCATGCTAATTAATGTAAAAGTTCCTGGGAAAACTGCAATTCATTATAATCTGAATTCTGTACTTAACCACAGTAAGAATATTTGAATCTGAAAAGTATTATTGAATATCTATGAATCCCACTGCAAGAAAATCGCCATACAAGAAAAATACAATTTTTTTTAAAATACACCATAGGCTTTTCTCTTTTCAAACAACCCATATAAAATCTAACAGGCTTACAGAGAAAGGAAAGAATACAAATACATGCACACCCACATAAATAACTTTTAACGAGCCACTTGACTTACCCTCTAGGTACATTTTAATTTAAGTAAATCTGAGTATTGACTAATCAAATCTATCTAAAAATCCTTTCAGTGTTGGGACCCACCTTAAATGTGTGTGTTAAATATCTATTGAAGAGAAGCCAAAGAAATATTTCCATTTAACTCTAGCCTATTTCCATGACCCACTTTTTTTTTTTTTCTTTTTTAAACATTGTTAAACAGTGGAATGTCATGAGACTTTTCCCTCTACAATTCTCTTATGAAGGTATGACAGTCATGAACCTGGGCTTAGAGGTATTTTTTTCTTTAAAAAAGTTAGCTTCCTTCTTCAAACACCCATAACCTCCCAATTACTTATGGGCAATGTTCCATAAACTTGAGCTGGTATAGAGTGCTTAAGTGCGGGGAAATCAATATTGAGCTTGTAAGTACAATACTATTATTGGTAATAACAATGACATCCGATTAAGTGTACTTTTAAAAATAGCTTATTTTCAGTACACTTTTAAAAAAATGAAATATTCTACTGAACAGCCTGCTTCAAGGACAAGCTTGCAAAGGAAAAAAAATGTTGCTATCACCATACAAATTTGCTACAATCTAAGATGTCATTGTGCCACAAAACTAGCTTATCACTCTCTTGTTTTTCTCTAATTCTCAAAGGCTATAGCTCACAAATACATTTTCACTAAGCCTCCCCCCAAATGAAGAAATAACTCCAGACCGCCACAGGGAGGTGGGAGAAGTGTTCAAGAAAACAAGCCAGAATGAAATAAAATGAAACTTACTTTAATAAATAGAATGGACACCAACTCTCCCAAGAGAACTGTCTTCAAAAGTAAAGGAGAAAGAGCAATCTGGTAAACTCTCTCCGGACCGGTCCCGCGAATGATGTTGGGTTCAGGCAGGTGGAGGCCGAATGAGTGTAATTAAAGTTAATTAATAGGCCTGTCTTCTTCGAGTGTGTATAACAAGCAGGATGCGGGGGAGCACAGAGACCAGAGCAAAGTCATTATCTCTATCGAGAAAATAACTTGGCGCCTGAAACTCTGGCTACAGCTCCATTTTACGGGCGGGGGATGGGGAGGGGGCCATGGAGGAGCAATCTAGCTGTCTATCCGGATCGTCACCCTCCCGGGTCAAATCCCAGAAGTAAGTGGAGTTTTTGCATCACTTACCGGCTTCTGGTTTCCTTTTAGACGCCTACTCGCGGGAGCGAAATCCAAGGGGCAGAAACCAGAGCAGAGCACTTTGCGCTCGAGAAACGTACCCGGAGAAGTGCCGAAAAGCCCCAGCGCATCCCGAGACGGCCCTGGCACCCCGGGTCCCCGGCGTCCAGCCCCGCCCGGCCAGGCCCACCCGCGGCCCCCGGGGACTCGCCTGGCGCGTGGCCCGAGCTCGGCGGCGAGGCGGCGTCTCTCCCCGCCCAGCGCCGGCCTGGTCTCCGCGATCGCCGCCGGCTGCCCGCAGCCGCGTCTGCTGCCCGGCGGCGGCCGCGCGGGCGGCGCTGTCAGTCCGGCCCGCGCGCCCCGGCCGCCGCACCTGGAGGCGGGAGCGCGGCGAGCGCGGGCCGCGGACCCGCGCGCAGCTCCGGAAGCGCCGCGCCCGCCCAGGTGCTCGGCGCCCGCCGCGCCTCGGCGGCAGCTGGGGGCCCGCGGGGGCGGGGAGCCGGCGCGGGGGTGGCCCGAGCTCAGCGGCCCGGGCGGCCCAGCCGGCAGCCCTGGTTCCGCCGCATAGCTGGGCGACTGACTCAGTCGGCGGCGACTTGGCCGCGCCTAACACCCGGGCCACCTGGCGCACCTTGACCTGGAGGCGCCGGGCCGGGGTGGGCTGGCGACGCCGCGAGGGTGCGTCCTGCAGCGCAGAGCCACCGGGGCATGCCCACCCTCCCGGGAGGGGGCCACCCGGACTCTGTCCGGGGTACCACGGGCCAGTTGGGTGGTCCGTGCCCGCTGATGGGAGACTGATTGTCGAATGGGCGGAACCTGGCCACCTCTGATTATTATTATTGCTGCACTAAGTACTCCCCCTGTTGCCTCAGCGTTTCCCAAACTTAAGACTCATCTAGGGCGCTAATTCCCAGGCTGATGCTTGGTAAATTTGTGGTCACTGGGCCCGGGGAATCCTTATGTTTAGCAAACTGCGGGGATGAGGCCGAGCCCTTTTTATAGGATTTCTCCCTCAAGGCATCCCAGTGGGAAAGATTCACAGTCCCATTTTTCTACTTGAGTTGCTGAGAATCTTGTCCAAGTAGCCGGGATTTTAAGAAGGTGGGGATGAATTTTCAGTGTAGATCTGAACTCTGAGAAATACAGCCTCACTACTGATTTTTGAATTTTTTCTTCTTTTTCCTCTAGAAGGGAGGGGCAACTAAAATTTTTAGATCCTAGAAGGACTTTTCCCTTTTGACACAGATACCCTGCTCTTTGAAGTTAGATGGAGGAAGCGGAAAAAATAAAATAAAAAATAAAGGATCCCAGAAAAGCCTTCGCAGACCCTGAATACCTAAAATCTAGTTGATTTCAAGAGAACTCAAAGGATTTCTCCTTAGTTTTAGTTTTTGTTTTTAGTAAACATCTCTCCAGAAGTGATACTTGAAATTCTTACCCTTAAAAGGTGCAATACACTTACCTTTCCCTGTACTTGTTGACAGAATTGGGGAAAGTGCAGATCTTATTATGAAAATGAGATAATTGGTGAGGGCCAGAGAGTGGGAGGCTTCCCAGGAGCCTGTGCCCTGGGGAGTTTTCTTGTCATCTCCTTCCCCCAAACTCCTGCCCAGAAAAGAGCACAGACCTTCCCTGGGGAGACTTGGCAAAGACAGAGACACCAAATCTCCAGTTTCTCTTAAACTAAATACTTCACAGCAAGCCCCATTTCCACCAGGCAAGTTTTCTTGACATCTTCCAGACCTCAAGAACTGTCTTTTTCCTTTGGAGTCCTATAGCTTTTTGTTTGTCTTTTGGTACTGGAGATTGAACCTTGGGATGGTTATACCTCTAAGCCCCCCCTGCCCCTCCCCGCCCACCTGTGGCCCTATTTTATTTTCTATTTTGAAACAGAGTCTGGCTAAGTTACCCTTCTCTGGCCATGGTGTGTGAGTGTGGGGTGTGTGTGTGTGTGTGTGTGTGTGTGTGTGTGTGTGTGTGTGTGTTACTGGGGATTGAACCCAGAGGTAATGTACCTCTGAGCCCCCTCCCCCCCCAGCCCTATTTACCAAGCACTGGCCTTGAACCTGCTAGTCTCTTGTCTCAGCTTCCCAAGTACTGGGATTACAGGTGTGCTCCACTGCTCAGGGCTAGATTCCTAGAGCATTATAACAGAGATTTTACTTATGTGGCTCTTATCGGGCTTCATCTTAGGTCAGCTCTCTTTCCCTTTTTCTCCCCCAGTCCCATCCCCTAGGATTTCTCACATACTTCTTGCTTATTTTTATCTTTGTAAGTCATCTTAAATCCTTTCTAAATAAGGTAGGTTATAAATAAACAAAAATTCTTACATCAGCTATGGTACCTCAGAATGTCAAGCACTGCTTTGTCCTCAAGTAACTTTTTTTTCTTTTTTCTTTCTTTTTTTTTTTTGGTAGATTTTATAAACTAATTGGGTCCTAGTGCTTCTTTGCAATAATATCTTAGTTCCTTGATTATCATTTAACTGTTATCTTAAAAATATATTGGTCACTGATAATTTGAAGGTACGATTATTAACAAATACAACTTCGGATTTAGTGTTCTCCTAATAGAAGATAAAGTTAAGAGTTATAAGGCATACCAATGATTTAATATCGGCTCTAGGAACTAAAAGAATACTCCCATTGGCTGTATACATTGATTATGTTATATGTTAGTTTCATGAATCTCAATATATGAAGGAAGAGAAAAGATGGTAAACAACATATTTAATTAATTTCTTATTAATCAATTGGATACTAGACTTTAGCCAAGTATCTAATATATATGATGTATATGTGCAACAACCCTACGAGTTGTAAATGCAGACTTAATTGAAACTTAAAGAGGTTAAGTAGTAAATAGTGAGTAAATTGAATACCTAGGCTGTATCAGTAGAGTACAAATTATTTCACAGCCCTCACATTGAGGCTTTCAGGAAATAATGTAGACAAGGAAATTGACTTTATATAAGAATTAAGATATGATGATCTGTTCACTGCCAAGCCATGGGGGTGTAATGTTCCCAGTAATTTCCATCTGGGCTGGAATTACTCCAAAGGGACCTACCCCCCCCCCACCCCAGCTTCCTAGACTTTTAGTAACAGAGCAGACAGAGCTGCTTTGCAGACTGTTAAAAAGGACATTTCTGCTTCCATCCCTTGTACCAGAAAGAGGCAATTTGAGAGAGTGAAAACCTGCCTCTGCTCCTCCTGGCTTTCTGCTCTTCTCTTCCTCCTTTTCCTCCTTTCCCCTTTTCCTTATCCCACAGGGCAAACACCCTTTGGGCATAGAAGTGTCACTTGCTTTTCTAAGCACTTTACTTCTAAGAGCTAATTTAATGATCTGAACAGCTCCCTGAAGAGATAGGGGGATATTATCCCCCTAAAAGGAAAACTTGAGGAAAAGAGAAGTTGAGTAACTCAACCACTTAAGACCAGGACTCTAAAGAAGGGAGAATCCCATGCCTGTCTTCAGCAGCGTGGAAAGCTAACAGTGCTGGCCTTGGGAAGGCCTGCACTCTAAACAGAGCCGGGTCATGCAGGTTGCGGTATCTGGGGTGAACTTGATAATTTAGCTGGGCCTTGGTTTCCCTGTTTAATAACTGAGAATACTCATACCTATGAAAATTTAATGTGATGATATAGCTAAAGCACCTAAAAAATAGTAACCTCTCAATGCATTAGTTCTGTTCTCTTTTCTTCAAGACTCTCATGTCCTTCCCAACCCTTCCAAATCTCTGCTGCCCTGAATCACATGGCAGAATTCAAAGTATTCTCCCAGTGGGGCGTGGTGACCCACACTTGTAATCCCAGCATTTGGGAGCCTGAGACTGGAGGATCCGGGTTCAAGGCCAGCCTCAGCTACTTAGTGAGGCACTCTGCAACTTAGTGAGACCCTGTTTCAAAATAAAGAATAAAAAATAGGGCTGAGGGTATAGCCCGGAGGTAGAATGCTCCTGAGTTCAATCCCTAGTACCACACACACACACACACACACACACACACACACACACACACACACAAAAGAAAGTATTCTCCCTATTTTCTCTAAACAGAAATCCAATATTATTTTTTCAAATGTAGATGAAATAGGCAAATGTGTGTTTATAATGTTTAACTCATTCATTGAGGTAAATAATATTACACATTCATTTAGAAACTTCCTTTTCCACTCATATTTTATGAACTACTTTTATTCAGATTTGAATACTTGAACATGCAACTTTGGCCTCCATCAATAATTTCATCACTAGAAGCATATTTTAAATCATCACTTGTTGGTTTCTTCTGCTTGTTTGTTTTATACTAAACTCTATCAGATCACCCATATTCTTCAATCCTATTATTCTCTGGGATTACCCTCCCCAATAAAGTGCTCACATACAAGTTTTTCTCTCAGGTTGTGCTTTCTGGGGAAATTTGGCTAAGGATGTATATTCTTCATGTTCTCCAGTATTTATTTGCTCATTAGCTCAGTCTATGTATTAGATGCAAGTCTCTTTTGTGTATTTAGCCTAAAAGGTAAGTGCGTTTTTAAAACTTATTTCAATTGACAAATAAAAACCATATGTATTGATCATATAGAGAATATTGTTTTAAAATATATCAGACTGTGAAATGAAATGGCTACACCAAGCTAATTAAGATATGTATTACCTCACATTCTTAATTTGTGTATGAGAAGAAAACATTTAAAATTTATTCTCTTAGCAGTGTGCGTGGTCTGTGATACTGGGGATTAAACCAGAGGCATTCTGCCTCCAAGGTACACCTGTAGCCCTATTTTATTTTTATTTTGAAACTGGGTTTCACTAGATTCCTGAGAGTCTTGCTAAGTTACTGAGGCTTGCCTTGAACATGAGATCCTTCTGTCTCAGCATCCCAAGTACTGGGACTACAGGCATGTACCACCATGCCCAGCTTCTCAGAAAATTTTAAGAATGCAATACACATTATTAACTATAGTCACTGTGTTACCCAACAAATCTTTTTAGCTCATTCTATCTAACCCATATTTTGTGTCCATTGCTATCATCTAATGAACCCCTCCCTCCATGACCTCTGGTAGCCACTATTCTACTCTGTATTTCTATGAATTCAATTTTTGTGTGTGTGTGTGTGTGTGTGGTACTAGAGATTGAAACCAGGGGCATTCTACCTCTGAGCTACACGCCCAGCCCTATTTTTTATTCTTCATTTTGAAACAGGGTCTCACTAAGTTGCAGAGGGCCTCACTAAGTAGCTGAGGCTGCCTTTGAACCTGCAATTCTCCTGTCTCAGCCTCCCAAGTACTGAGATTACAAGCGTGCAGTACCACGCCTGGAGAATTTGACTTTTTTTAAGAATCTGTACATAAGTTACCTCATACTGTATTTGTCCTTTCGTGCCTGGCTTATTTCACTTAATATAATGTCTTACAGGTTTTTATTTTTTAAAGGTAAATCATACTCCATCTTATCTGCCTATATCACGTTTTCTTTACCTAGTTGTCTATTTATGGAGTATAGATCTCTCTTCCATATACTGATTTCATTTTCTTTGGCTATATAGCCAGTAGTAATATTGCTAGACTCTATGGTAGTTCTGTTTTCAATTTTGTGCAACCCTTCCATTTTGTTTCTCATAGTGGCTATGGTAATTTGCATTTCTACCCACAATGTAGGTGGGTTCCCTTTCCTACACCCTCTCCAATACTTATCTTTTGTCTTGTTGATAATAGCCATTCTAAGAGAAGTGATGTGATATCTCATTGTGGTTTTTTGTTTGTTTGTTTTTATTTTGTTTGTTTGTTTTGCTGTAATGGAGATTGAACCCAGGGGCATTCTACCTCCAAGCCACATCCCCAGTCCTATTTTTTATTCTTTATTTTGAAACGGGGCCTCACTAAGTTGCAGAGGGCCTCACTAAGTAGCTGAGGCTGGCCTTGAACCCAGATCCTCCTGTCTCAGCCTCCCAAGTACTGGGATTACAGGCATGGACCACCACGCCTGGCTTTCATTGTGGTTTTAATTTACAATTCTCTGATGATTCGCGATGTTGAGCTTTTTTTTTTCATATTCCTCTTGGACATTTATATGTCTTCTTTTGTTCTTTTGAGAAATATCTATTCAAACCCTTAACCTAATTGAGTTATTTATCTTCTTGCTATTGAGTTCTTTCATTCCATTATATATACTATTATATCAGATCATTGTCAGACATATGGATTGCAGATTAGTTTCTTCTATTCTACAGGTTGTCTCCTCAGTCTGTTCTCTGCATGGGCAGACACATTTTTAGTTTGATATACTTCCACTTGTTTATTTTTTGCTTTTGTTGCCTATGTTTTTTTCTGAGATTCATATCCAAAAAAAAAATGTTTCCCAGACAGATGTCATAGAACTTTTCACCTACATTTTCTTCTAGTAGTTTAACATATTCAAGTCTTTCATTTAATCCATTTTTCAATCCATTTTGAACTGATTTTTTGTATATGGTATGAGATAAGATAATTTAATTCTTCTGCATGTAGATTATATTTATTTCAGTATCACTTATTGAGAGATAATCCTTTGGCAACTTTGTAAAAAAAAGTTGACAGTAAATGTGCAGTTTTATTTTTGGCTTTCTCTCTTGTTACATCATTTATGTGTCTGTTTTTATGCTGGACACAACTGATTTCCTACACCTTTTTATGATTAAGTTACTGGGAATTTTCTTACAAACGACAAGATCCCCCTTGCTTTATATTAAGAAACTATTTTTTTTCATTCATCCTAAATATGTACATTAGTAAACAACTATTTTTGTGTTTTTGTTTTTGTTTTACAGTACTGGGAGTTATTCTCAAGGTGCTCTACCATTGAGCCACATCCCATCCCCTTTTATAATTAATTTATTAACTTATTTATTTAGTGGTACTGACAATTGGACCCAGGGGTGTTCCACCTCTGAGTTACATTCTCAAACCTATTTTACTTTTTATTTTGAAATAGAGTCTAAGTTACCACACACTGGCCTTGAACCAGTGATTTTCCTAATTCACCTTCACAAGTACTGTGATTACAGGTGTGTGCCATCATGTCCAGCCTCTTTTTGTATTTTATTTTCAGACAGAGTCTCACTAATTACCAGACCTGTCCTGTCACTTATAGTCCTCCTGCCTCAGTCTCCCAAGTACCTGGGGTTACTTATATGTACCACCACAACTGGCTTTGAATGGCTTTTAGAAAGATTTTTGCGCTAACATACAACACTTAAATTTTAAACTTGTACCCACATAAATACTTAATCTGCTTTAAATGTCATTGTGTCCTTGTTTGCTAAACCAATTTTGCCAGATGGTTTCTTTATGTATTCTATAGTAGATTCTATTGGACTATTTCAAGCTACATTCCTCATCTCAGTAGTTCAGTAAATTTCAGTTCAGATTATGTACAATAATCAGAGGAAATAGAGATCTTGTGATACATGTATTCTTGTACTAGGCATGGTGATACATTACTAACTCTTTTATTCTCAACAGAGCTGGGAAGGAGGTACTAGCAATCATCTCCTTTGTAGTCCATGAGCAAACTGAAAGATTACTTAAGAACTCACGAACAGTAAATAAGGGAGACTGAACTCGAGCCCAGATGCATAGATGCAAAGCCTGTGACTCAAGTGTTAAACAGCGATGCTACCTCTGAACTACACCCCCAACCACATTTTCTTAAAAAGTTTTGGCCAAAACCATGGAACCAGCCAAGATGTCCATCAACAGATGAATGAATGGCTTACAAAACTATGGGATGTGTACACAATTTTACTCAGCCATAAAGAAGAACAAAATCATGTCATTTGCAGGGAAATGGAAAGACCTGGGAAACAGTATGTTAAGTGATATTAGTCAGGCACAAAAAGTGAAAAATCAGATGCTCTCCCTAATTTGCGGAAGCTAGGGAGAAAATGGGTCATAAGAAGCACTCTAGATGAAGAAGGAGAAACCTTAGATGAGCAAAGAAGGTGACTTAACTGGAGGTGATGGGAGAGGGAAATACCCTAATGCACATGATGTACTTTCACAAACATATCAAAGTCAATCACCAAACTGAACTTGAGATGGAGGGAGGGGGAGGGAATGGGGCGGGAACTGAGGAAGGGTTAAATGAGACCTGTGTGCATGTATGCCTCTACCAGCTTGTACCTCACAACAATGTATGATTACAATGCAGCAATAAAACAAAAAAGTTTTGGCCACAAAGACTTCTTTCCTGAGGCCTAGATTTTTGGGGAAGATGATGTATCATTCATTCAGGCATATGTATTTCTCGCACCTGTCTTGTCACACGGCCCTTTAGTTTTACTGATACTGAAGTACCCCTGCCAGTTAGCCTTAGATCTCAGCTATGGAGAAGTTCTTTGTATTACTATTTGTAAATCTCTGAAGTACCCATCATAGAACCTTAGGTAAATGTTTGTTGTTAAGTTTAAATACTTACATTCATTAGGTTGGCTACTTTGGTACTTTGTTACAAGTCGTAAGAGTAGCTTTGAAAGTTTTATTAACTCTTTCGCACCTCAAGAAAACCAGTTACTGATTCTCTATAGATTTCCCAGGTTGTATAGATGTAGGAACAGTGTAGAATATTCCATTAATTCATTTATTAGCCCAAAGGTGATCATATTGTGGAACATGCATTTATTTGTATATTTATTTTTATGTGTATGTGGGGGGGGGTAGTTACTGCCAATTGAACCCAAAGGTATTCTACCTCTGAACTACACCCCCAACCACATTTTCTTTTCTTTTCTTTTCTTTTTTAATCTTGAAACAGGGTTTAACTAAATTGCAGAGGGCCTCACTAAGTTGCTGAGGCTTTTTTTTTTTTCCTTTTTTTAGAACCTGGGATCCTCCTGTCTCAGCTTCCCAAAACTCCTGGGATTACAAGTGTGTACTACCACACCTTCAGCTTGGAAATGATTTATGTTAAAATATATGTTTTTTAAAAAACTAAGCAATGTCAAGAAAAATTTAAACATATTTTTCTATAAAACTAATATTTCAGAAAATCATTTAGGCATTAAAGATAAGAATATTCCATTGATACTTCTATACTTTTTTTTAACTCTTTCTGAAATGGAGATTCATCTTAAAATGAATTGCTGTTGACCAGGCAGAAGTCATAGGCATCATTGTTAATATGCTTATTAATTTGACCACAGGTGTCTATATTATCATCATTATATTCTTCTCATATATGTAGTTGAGTTTACTAAACACATCAAAAAAATTGTTTCTCTCTTTGTTTCTCTCTACCCTAGCTTAAAAATACTGTATAGTTCCATTTTTCTCTTTTTGCTAAAAATACTGCACTTATAATAGATAATTAACTTTGAAAAGCTCTTCTGACGTGAAGGAAAAAAAAGCAGGAGGAATTTAGAAAAGCAAGATTGAGAGGTAGTAATAAAAAAGCAGCAGCTAGAAATAGATTCCTTATGAACCAATGAAACTAAGCTGTTAAAATGCATTTGAAAAGAACTGAATATTATCAATGTAAAAGATAAATGAAATTTTTAAAAAAATGCTAAAACCTCTATACCGCAAGACAAGTGTCATAAAAAGAGAGGTCACAAATTAGCTGCCTGTGGGTTGCATGAAAGCAGGAAGTCCACACTGTGTTTCAGACCACATAGGCTTCAACAATTTTTAATTTGCTTCTAAAATTAAGATTTTAAATTCAAATATGGATTTTAGCTTCTCTTAAAACAAAGTCTGATAGTACTACACTTGCATTCACACAAAGCAAATCCAAATGGATGGGAAAACTGGCTACCCTTTTGGACAGGTCCTGTACTTATGTGTTTACTATAGTCCCTACAAGCCCTCTGTCTCCTTAAGGTTATGATTCGGGAGTTGTGGAGGTTGCAACTATGGAATGGTCCCTGAAATTATGATCAATTAAAGACAAGTTTGCCTTGAAGCAAACTTACAGTTTTCTGAAATGGCAGTCTTTGAAATACACAGCCAAATAATAATTTTATACCCACAATATTAAGAACATTTTATCAGCAGAAGCAGTAGTAACACCATCACCTTGAATTATTAAAATAAGTAGATATTGAGTTTTTAAAATAAATCTAAGTACATATTAAATACTTTACCGCCATTATCCATTCAAATAGTCTTATAGCTATTTTAAGTTATGATGAGTCACAGACACAGAGGTAAGCAAAGTAGATCTACTTCACTGCTTTCTTGGTACTTACAGTAAGCTAACTCCCAAATAACACACACACACACACACACACACACACACACACACACACACACAAAATGTGATATATACATATAATGTACATCTATCATATGTTGCATACTATGGGTATAGTGTACATTTATAGGTAAATATGTTGCAGATACTCTATAGTATATCAATACATGCATATGTGTATTTATATGTTTACCATGTATACATGTATAACTATGTTTAAACCATATGAATTTGGTGTTTGAACCCAAGGGCATTCTACCTCTGAGAATATTTTATTTTTATTTTGAAACAGGATCTCACTAAGCTGATGAGGGCCTTGCTAAGTTGCTGAGGCTGGTCTCATACCCACAAGAACCTTGGCTTCCAAAGTACTTGGATTGTAGCACCTGTGTCAAGTTTAAGTTAATACGTTTTAATATGTGTAGGGTTTAAATTAATACATTTTAATTGGGAATAAGCAAATGCTTTTCCCCTGCTTCCAGTCTTTGGTTCATATACAGGGAGTTTCTAACCCTCCTGGTCTCTCTGGGTCCTCATCATATCCACACGTTCTACTCTGCGACAATGGAGTGACATTCATTTGGTGTATCTGGAAGGAAGAGGACCTTGGCTAAGTGAGCCGTGCTTCTTCCTCCCCACTCTCTCTTTGTGTGGGCTGCCATCAGGAAGCTGTGTCACTCTTCTCAGCCAGAAGAACTATGGGAAGCCTGGATATTTCCATGGCTTCCAGAGCTTGACATGTTGTCCAAAATAGTAAAAGTGATGTTTAAGTCTTTACCTGTCTGATTACTCTCTCTCTTTTCATTCATTTCAAACCTAGTTCTACAGCCTTGGTGGTATTAAGGACAAACACCATGCTATGCTAGAGAAAAGTAAGGAACTGGAACAGTTTTTGATTGGTAAATCAGAAAAGTCTTTTTTAAACAAGTGACATTTAAACCGAGAAGTGAAGGATGGGTGGGAGTTAGCTGTGTGTGCTGTGCTTGCACAAAGGAGGGCGGAGATTTGTTCCAGGCAAAGAAGAACATTCGTGAAACCTCAGAAGCAGCAAAAAGCAGGAACCCTGGAGGAACTGAAAGCAGGTCTTTCAGTTAGAGAGTGAATAATGCAGAGCAGACCAAGATGAAATTGGAGGGAAAGGTTGCTCCAACATGTAGGGACTTACAGGGTTTGGGATTTTATTACAAGGGCAATAAAAAGTTACCAAAGGGATTGAAGAGGAAAGAATATAATTTTATTCCTTTGCTTTATACAACATCCAAAACAAACCTTGATAGTATTATTATGCCCATATTTCAGCTGAATACATTGAGATGCAGAGAGGTTAAACTGCAAATGTATTAGCTGCTAACACACACACACACACACACACACACACACACACACACATATAATTCCAAGGGCCATCCTCTTAACCACTCTTATTCCACCTATACAAAGTAATTCCAAAGTCCAATGTGCAGATATTTCATGGCATATGTATATTTACAGACTATGACTTAAAATAGTATATATGATTTTACATATGAACAATGCATTGCTTTTTGAAGTGTATATACGATTATTTCATATTTGTAATTCAGTACCTCTGTGGACAACAGTGGATTCATCTACAGGTAAAATTCTACTGGGAAAGATTTGTTGTTCTAAATGTAAGTTGCCTCTTTTCTGTTATATAAACAAGTTCAATTATTGTCCCCAAGCCAAGGAAGTAAAAATAGTTTGGAGGAAGGAGAACAGAGGATAAGAACATCTCAGCACTTCATGAAAAAGTTTTGGTAGATTCCAGAGTGAAGATACTTACCAAGTTACTTCCTTTGCATCTAAAAGTGCCGGAAATGGGCACGTGGTTTCAAAGTTCATTGATTTCATGTTCAACTTGCATATGGGTTACTAATAACTTGTATGCCAACCATGTATGTCATTCTTACTTTAAAAAACAAAGATCCATATATCTTGTTCATCTAAAAAGTTTTCCTGAACACACATTTTTTAAAGAAAAGACAGCTGTCTGCCAGTTGATCATTTTTCTATACGGGAGATGTGACATGCCAGTTCAGTTCTTCCAAACAGCAGGTGCAAACCTTCAAAGACCTAACTCACAAGTTTGCATTTCCTTTACTCCACATGGCTTCTGTAGCATCCTGTATAATGGTTTTGTATTTTTTCCTGTGGAAACTCTCAGACACACACTACTACAACTTCAATCTGGTTTAGTAATCAGAAAATGGTGTCTGCCCAGTAGGTTTTACAAGTGTTTTAAGGAATCCGTGGTAGTCATGCCTGATTGAACTGTTCTTTCTTTGGCTCATAAAGGAACCACTGCTCATGCATTCACTCAGCTATGAATGCTTGGCTTTCTCAATACAGTTTCTAGGACACTAAAAAAGGAAACTTTTGCTTTGCATTCATTTCCAGAACAAGAAAATAAAACAGCACTGGAATCAGTCCTTTTGTCTTAATGATTTGGGTAGAGATGATTTTTACTAAAGCAATAATTTTTTAAAGACATCAATTTAATTCATTAGCTTATCATCATAAAGTACAATGCAACTATCACAATAAAAAAGCAAGCACTTCAACAATCATCAGATGAGTATTTTATTGAAATAGGAGAATTCAATAGGGAGCAATTAGAGGTTTAAAAATAAAAGAAAAACTTAAGTCCTTCTTCCACTGTGCTTACCAAACTCAGCTTTCGATCTTACTCTTCTCCTGCCCCTGAATGGCATGTAGGCCAGGTCCCCTCAATGTTCTGATCTGTGTCCATGACACTAATATACTAATTTATGTGATCTAAATGTCCCATCTGATCTAGCATGCAAGGCTAACTCCAGTATGATTCTTTCAATATAAAGTCTGTGCCCTCATCCACTAGCTGCTGTGTCAGATCCTTCAAGGGCCAGGCCTAGGAGAAAAGAAGATTGAGAGAAAGGGCTGTCTCTTAAGTGGTGAGTGGAGTTGTAATTTTCTGGCCCTTTCTCTCCTAGTTCTCTGTTCCCCAACCCCTGCTGTGGTCTGGACTCTGTCTGTTGCTCTTGAGATGCTAACAGTACTTCCTTTCAGGCAGTAGCTTCTGACACCCCTCTTGGACCGTTTTTAACTTTCTTTTTTTTTTTTTTTTTTTTTTTTTTGATGCACAGTGCTGGAGATTGAACCCGGGGGCATTCTACCTTGAGCTACACCCCAGTCCTGTTTTTTATTCTTTATTTTGAAACAAGGACTCACTAAGATGTGGAGGGCCTCACTAAGTAGCTGAGGCTGGCATGAACCTGCAATCCTCCTGTCTCAGTCTCCCAAGTACTGGGATTACACTGGGATTACAAGTGTGAGTCACCACACCCAGCTACTTTCTTTTTTTTTTTTTTTTTTTTGCAGTACTGGGGATTGAACTCAGGGACATTCTACCTCTGAGCTACACCCCCAGTCCTTTTTTATTCTTTATTTTGAAACAGGGTCTCACTAAGTTGTGGAGGGCCTCACTAAGTAGCTGAGGCTGACCCTAAACTTGCAATCCTCCTATCTCAGCCTCCCAAGTACTGGGATTAAAAGCGTAGACCACCACAACTGGCTACTTTCTTTCTTTAACAGACTGTTTCAGAAGCCTAAGTCAAATTTCTCTCACACTCTCTGCTATACAGCCTCTAGCAAACTTCAGGATACATAGCTGGCATTGAGTTAAGATGGGTGATCTATTGTCCTGCCTTCTTCAAAGTTGTACCTACAGTTTGCTGTACATACCACATCTAACCTGAGGAAGAATAATAGGTGAGATCCTTTGGTGAAGTGCATCATTTTGTAAGCACAAATTAGAAAAATAATATGACACTACATCAACAGGATGGGAAACTTTCAGGACTGCACTAGTGTGTGCGTGCATCTGCTATGGTAGTCATACTTACTAAATGCAACCATATTTATAGTACTTAGTTTCTATTTATTAAATGCTATCCACATGCAAACACAGTATGCAGATTTTCCTCTTAGTCCTCATAAATTTTTCTCTTAACTCATCAGAGAAACTGTATGAGTTAGATTCTATTATTGGTCTCATTTTATAGGTGTGAGTTCCTAAAAGTATAAGAGCAGCTTGTCCAAGGTCACCTGCTTTGTAAATAGTCGGGCTGGAATTTAAGCTGAACACCACTATCCGATACAGAAACCTGGCTCACTGTAATTACTGCATCAGCCCATCTCCCCTTGGGACTGAGTGTTATTAGCCTAAGTAGTGACAGAGCTGGGCTATTAAAAGGTCTTTTTGCATTCATAGCCAAGGTCTGCCCAGATAACAGACATTAACGGCAGCTTTCATCTCTGTTATTGATGGAAATCTTCCACTGGGTGACGCATGTCCTGGGTACAGGCCTGTACATGACTGTAATCTTCTTATTAAATAACATGAAACAATGAAAAGAGCCAAACCTTCCATGTCTTCCATCCACTTTCTCACACACCTTTTCACATGTATTAATAATACAGTCAACAATGTCTTCATTCCAATTTATGTGGGCAATTAATGAAATTTAGAACATATTTAGTTATGATTTTTAATAGGTTCTTCGTAACATCTTTGGACATTAAAAATAATAATTTTATTACTCATAATAGTATATAAGGGGGAAAATGCAGTTACTTAATTATATTACCAGGCAGGTCATTCAGAAACCACACTCGTATCATGGTAAATTCAAAGCAAATGGTTTGCTTAGTAGGCCAGATAGCATACCAAAGCCTTGAAAATTTTAAGGTTCTTGGCTCATAGGCATACCGGAACCTCAATGACAAGGCACAGTGGAGAGAAAAAAAAGTTAGAATCAGGCCTGAGGAGATGCCCTGGAAATCACTGTCTTTTCCTCTTCCTTCCCCTCCTCCTCCACCTCCTCCTCCTTCTTTTGTGGTACTGGGGATTAAACTCAGAGGTATTCTACCTCTGAGCTGCACCCCTACCCCTTTTTATTTTGAAACAGATTCTCATTAAGTTGCTTAGGATGCTGCTAAATTGCTTAGGCTGGTCTCAAACCTGTGATCCTCCAGTCTCAGTCTCCTAAGTACTGGGATTACAGGCATCTATCACCAAGCCCAGCCACGCTCAAATATTCATTGTTCAATACATTGTATGTACATAGGTTTAAAGAAGCCAGGAATGGTGGTGCACACCTGTAGTCCCAGCTACTCAGGAGGATGAGGTAGAAAGATAACAAGTTCAAGACCAGCCTGGGCACCTTAGCAAAACGCTGTCTCTGTCTCAAAATAAATGTAAAATGGATGGGGATGTAGCTCAGTGGGAGAGTGCTTGCCTAGCACATATGAGGCCTTGGGTTCAATCACTAACACAGCCAATAATACATACATACATACATACTTGCATACATACACACATACATACATTTAAGGAACGAGACATAGAAACGAAAGCATTTGACTAATGGGTCAGTTTGATGGGACAGTTGCATCCACTGAAACCCATCCAGCTCTCCAAGGGCCCTGCTTAAGCCAATCATAGAATTACCATTTCCAAATAAGAGTTCCATATTAAGTCTATGTAATGTTTTAGGAAGGGAAAAATACTTTATCTGGAACTTGCCTGGAAAATGTTTGAATCAATAATCTTCTGGAGATTTAATGACATATATTTAGCATATAAAAGTCTTCAAAGGAACCGTTCAGGAAAGACACCTATTTAATCTTATTTAATTTAGCACTTTTCAGTACTTGGGAGACTGAGACAAGTGAATCCCAGGTTCAAGGCCAGCCTCAGCAAGTTAGGTAAACTCTCAGCAACCTAAAGAGACTCTGTATCAAAAAATAAGTAATTAAAAATAAAAAAGGGTTGGGGGTGTAGCTCAGAGGTAGAATACCCATGGGTTCAATCTCCAGTACTACACATACACACACACACACACACACACACACACACACACACACACACACACACAATGTTTACCGATCCACACTTTCAAAAGAGCTGATTCAGTGCAATTCATATCCTACAGGGAGAGTTCACAGAAAATCACTGAAAAATCTTGCAATGAAGGTATTGACCATTGGCGGAATAAAGAATGATTGAAAAGGAAATTATCTTTAAACTGTTACCAGCACACAGATACTCTAGATCTTTTCCAGTTCCATAAACTTCAATCTAGAGGAAGGGCTCGATGTTGCTTAAGGGCTTGGATAGATAAATCCACCTCTTCAAGAAAATGAAACAAGGGAGTTGCTAAAGGTAAGTTGAAGATTTTTACTTAAAAGTTAATTCCGAATGCAACACACCACAGCCAAAATTAATTAAGATCATAAAGTTCTATGCCATAGAAAAGTTTACCCTAGAACATTTGTAAGTGGATAGTAGTGAATGTCAGCATATGCCCTAAATGATCTCGTTGAATTATCCTTAGGTCATGGTCATGTAACCAAATATAGCTTTCATGGAAATTGAGATGGTAATTTGTCAAAAATACATCTATATAATTGAATGAGTTGACAATGCTCTAATAATAAGACTATTTAATATTTCGAAAACTTATGTCAAGTACACAAGCAAGTTCCTATGTGGATCAACTATCTCAACCCTCACAGAAAACCACATTTTTTAGCAAGAAAGGAAACTCAAGGCTAATGAATGTTATAATTTGTCTATTTATTTATTTATTTATTTATTTACTTATTTATTTATTTATTTATTGGCACTGAGGGATGAAACCAGGAGTATTCTACCTCTGAGCTACACCCCTAGTCCTATTTTGTCATTTTATTTTTTTTATTTTGAAACAGTCTCACTAAGTTGCACAGGGCCTCACAAAATTGCTGAGTCTGTGATCCTCCTGTCTAAGCCTCCCAAGTACTGGGATTATAGGTAAGTGCCATCGCACCCAGCTTAATTTGGTCAATCAAATTTAAACTGCCAAGGAGTACTTAGGGCAGAATTATCCATTTTATTCAACATTTTAGTATGTATGTGGGTTTTATATATTAGAATACTTGTTTGGATATAGTAGCAAAGGCCAACAATCACCTAAGTAAGATAGAAGATTGCTTTTATCTTAGTTTTTGTGTAAGTGTCCAGTACTGCACCAATCTCTTTCCATTTATTGTGGACTAAATGTCTTCCTGTATTCATATGTGGAAATCCTTTTACCCACCATGATTCAGTTTTCAGGATGGAGCACTTATGAATGAGATTACTGTCCTGATCAGAGGAACCCCAGAGAGCCAGCCAACTATGTACTGAAGCCTCTCAAACCTGAGCCCAAATAAAACTTTCTTTCTTTAAGTTGACTTTCTCAGACATTTTGTCACAGTGATGAAAAATGGACAAAGATAGCAATATTTACACCAATTAAATATACAAATACATGTGTGAAAACCATGAAGCTATCTATGAGATTAACTTGAACAACATATGAGAAAAATTGCACAAGAACAATTCATTTGAAAACCCATAAGGATGACACAAATAGAAACGTCTATTAGCCATTTTCTTTTGAAAAAAATGCATATAAAGAAATCCATGGAAACAGAAATTATGCAAATATCAAATATTGCAATTAAATAGTTCAATGTTTAAAGACCATTTTCCCATATTTTGCTTATTTTTAACTAGTAAATACTAGCATTATGAATTTACCAGTTTGAGAGATTAAAAAAACTCAATTGAAAAATATCCTGTCTTTATGTGACTTCCTCCTACATAGAATTCTGATTTTATTTTCTGTACTTTCATTCTGCTTTATTTATTCTTTTTTTATTACCTCTTTGAATTTTTTTCCAGGTATCCTCTTTTATTGAAGAACTTCAAATATTGACACCTCATTTCTGTTTGTACTTTATAGTTTTCAAATCTCTTTATGTTTAATTTTCATTTATTTCTGTGAACTAATGAATATTAATGTAAAGTACCATGTCTTAGAATCTCTGAATCTCAGTACATTTCTTAATGTTTTTTCTTATTTAGTGAAATCCAGTGTTCTGTTTTACTTATTTTCTAACTATTAAAAGTTATCCTTGCATTCTGAAGCCTCTGAGAAGTACTGGATGTAAGTACAACACCTTCTGTAATAAATTCTTTGGACCCACACATATAATTTCAAGGAATGTAGGTGTTAGATTTCCTAAGAATTTGTAAACACCTAGTAATACTTTTCACCAAAGGGGGTGATTTTTTTCTTTTCTCGATTTTATAAAACTTGAGAGAAATGGTTATGCTGAATCACAAAAGGGTCAAATAAACATTTTTTACATTTGTAGTGGTGTTAACTTGAAATGTAAGCAATTTAGTCTGGGAATTTAGATAAGTCTGCGTGCATCTGGAGGATCTTGAAAATATTTTGTATCAGAAGACTCCTTTGTTCAGATATAATCTTCAGAGGAAATGCAAATAAAATAAAACAAAGAAACTTGATGACTTGGGTGAAGTAGGACAGAGTGGGTGGAACTGGTCCCCTCTGTGAAGTGTGGGCAGTTTGAAGTACTACAGTATCTCAGTGGCAAGGTTAGTCCTTCAGCTCAGTCCCTTGAGTCAGACCTCTGCTATCAGGTGGGACTTGTAATAAGATAGACTCTGAATGTGAAAGCTATTCTTTACATGTCCAAAAGAACTAGACACAAAAGTAATTTGCAATGTTTGTCAGAGAAAGGAGCCCTGAAGAGTAGAAATGATATCATGATGGATACTTGAGGAGAAAGGAGTGGGAAGAGTAGCTTGAAACAGCCAAAGAAGAAGCAGACCCTATCTGTACCAGGTTTGCTACAGATCATCAGGAAATCCTGCAGTGTCAGCAGGAGGAAGGCCCACAGTTCCTCCCTGTTTGTTTTATAGCTTTCAAGGCCTTAGCTGCAAACATCATAAGGAACTGGGAAGAAGAAAAAAACTACAGATGCCCCATTGCAGGTAATAGAATGTTTCTTGAGGACAATTAAGACATACCATAGAAACACATAAATAGTTGGGGGTAGAGAGGACAGGGAAGGGGGCCGAAGTGCCTTTTGTATGCTAGAAATCACAGAATAGTGAGTACACTACACACGATCCAGTGAGAAAACAGAATTCCTCTTGGATGTTTCAACAGAGAGAATTTAATATAAGCAAAGGTGATGCAGATGTTTGAGACCCTGGGAGCAAATACAGAACACCAGGGTTAACCCAGAGCTACTAAAGAGCAAAGAACTGCTATAGGACTGTGATTACAAAAGGGAATAGATGGGATTCACTAGATAGCAGCTTGGAGGAGAGGCTCCATCCCACATGACTGCTGCTTGTATCTCTAAAGTGCACCAAAAGACTTGTTCTGGAGGTGCTAAAGAGGGTAAGGAATGACTGAGTACTCTTGGAGTAAAGGGCCCTTGCCAGGCAGTACAAACAAGAAAGCAGGGATGTCTTCTGCCTCTCCTTTCCTAGACTCCCTCGAGTGCGTCTATTGGCACCTAGACAGGACATGAACCTAACAGGACATCAGCTGGCAAAGGTATGCTATGCAAAGACACACAGAAGGGTCGATTTGGGGCTGAGAAACAATAGAGAAACAGAGAACCCATAGAAAATAACTGCATGTGCCGTTATTATGCGCCTATATTTTTTTCTCCCAGGTTTGGATAGTAGCACCAGTAATGATATTTTTTCATCCTTTGATCCTGTATTGTTCAAAATTCAAAGCTTAAAAGCATAAAAGAGATAAATGTCTTGTACAATTACTATCAGAAAAGTAGTCTGATATAAACTATGGAAAAACTATTAGCTCAGAAAGATATTCTTTCCACACTTTTGTTTTGGTGGTACTGGGGATTGAACCCAGAAGGGTTCTACCATTGAGCTATGGCCCCATACCTATTTTGTTTTGAAGCAGTGTCTCGCTAAGTTACCACACATTGTCCTTGAACTTGGGATCTTTCTGTCTCAGCCTCTCAAGTATTGGGATTACAGGTGTGCACCGTAGCACCTGGCTTCAACATTCAGTTTTATGTGCTAATATATTAATATTGAATATCTCCACTGAGCATCTTGAAGATATGTTTTGCTGGAAATATTTGAAATTATTTAGAAATATTTGAAATTATTTAATATTTGAGGCTTGACCAATATACCTATTCCTAAAGTTTACTTAGACTTCCTAGGACACAATAATCTGGAGGTACATTTGAAGGTGTTCATATTCTTTTAATTTTTTTGACAAAATTTTGGCCCCATATAGCATACATTATGAAACATAGGATGAATCTTTGTACTGGGAAACAATAACTGAGATATGTTAAACTATAAGTGAGGTACTTTAATTTCAATAATTTTTTGGTCCAAATTTCTCCTCATATTGGATATTTGAAGCAAATATATTGTGCTTGCTTTAATAAAAAACAAGGGTATTAATTAGATTTTGAAGGCAAGCTGGCAGATCTCAGTCCCTGAGTGAGGCCTGAATTGCTCATTCATTCAACAAATGTTCCTTGCACCAATATTTTACCAGCCAGACATACAGCAGGGCAGAAAACAGACTTATAGGATTAGACTATATACAACCATGGAAGAAGCTGGACAGTTTCGAAGGAAGAGAAGCTAGAAAGTAGCCAATATGAGAAGCCTAGTGACTGATCCAGTGGCTAAATGAAAACCAACATAAGGGGAAGTCATGAGAAGGTGTCCGTTCTGTAGAAACTGATTCTGTGAGTCTACAGCCAAGTGTCTGGGATATGCTTGGTTTTACAGGTGATTACTGGGGCCCAAGGCCTGCTAGCAGAGCAAAGGAGAATGAAGCACCCTGTATCCCACAGAAAACTACTTTATCTGTATTTCACCTAAAAAGCAGCTGTCAAAGTTTATTATCGGCTGTATAATTTCTAATTTTCAAAACTCTTGGAAGTTCCTTTGGTTAACTCTATAGGTCAAGAGACCATGCAAGTGAGAAGATTCTGAGAAACATCATTCTTAGTTTAACAGAGATGACTAACAGTTCTTCACAACCTGTCTGTGCAAGAAATGGTACCAAGTAATCTACAAAGTGGGAATCATAAGAGTGTTCAGGAGGATAAAATGACATAACGCATATGAAACTTTTAACAGTGTCTGCCACATGGGGATCGCTCAAAAACCAACGTTTAGTATTAAATGTATAGCAGATTAAATGGTAATGGATAGTTGTATGGCTACCTCTGCTCAGGGTAGAGTTAGACTATAATATCTATATTGTTGTGGCCACTATGAAAATGTGCCTCTTAGATCTCTGAATTCTTAAAGTACAACTAACTATGGGCCATAGCTACTATAGAGTTCCGAATTCTGGAAACCAGTACCTCAATTGTGCTAGGACCATGTCTTCTCCTCAGCTGCAGCCAGTGTCTTAGTTTGGCAGTGATGCTAAGACAGGTGTGTTTCTCAGCTGGAGAACTCCCAAGTGGCTAGGATGAAATTCCCTTTGAAAAGCAAGGCCCAGCTAAAATACTTCTCCCCAAACTCATTTCCTTTCTTCTTTCCTTCCTTCTCTTTATCCTTTACTCAGTCAAGCCAAGATCTTCTCACTGATAGTTCCCCTAATACATTTCTAGCAAATTTAATATGGAATGAACACAACTGCAAAAGAAAAATGCCATTGCACTAAGAAAGTCTAGGACCAAAAGGTAACAACAACAAAAAAGCAATCAGTTTAGAAAAATTGACATTCATAATTTGGATAGATCAACCAAAAATGAAAACCGCCCAAGTATTAATTCCTTTCTTTACATTGAGTTTTAAGAGTTTCTTTAAATAGAGTATACACTGGTTCAGGCACCTGGCATCCCTCACAGATGCCTATCGCTGGGAAGTTCTATAGTTAGAAAGGGAAAATCCAAACTTTGTGCCCTGGTGCACACCTATAATACCAGCAATTTAGGAGGCTGAAGAAGGAGGATTGCATCATAAGTTTGAAGCTAGCCTAGGAAATTTAGCAAGGCCCTCTTTCAAAATAAAAAGGGATGGAGATGTAACTTAGAGGGAGAATGAACCTAGATTTTATCCCCAATGCTACAAAAAAGGGAGGATTCTATTGTCCTGAGACCACACAAATGAAGACCCATGGAACCCCTCCCCTTCCTTTCTCCTTCCCTTCTTGGTCTACTTCCATTGGGCCTTTGGAGTGAAGTTACCACTGAGAAAGTATCCAGGAAAAGGTATCCACTTTTCCCAGGTTCCAGGAAATTCATGTAGGTAGAGCTACACCTCAGTGTCTCCAAGGCAACACTAAATGTAACTGGCATTTCTTTTGGCTCAAAGCATGGTTGAACTAATATTTAATAAGACTATAAGGCATAAATTTACCTTCACTGGTTCCACTACTTTAAGCTCTACTCCTGATTTAATTGAGATGATCAGTAATATGCAAATCTAAATTAATCCTCTATTGCCTTGAAGAAAAATCTTTCCCAGGAATATAATTTCATGTTCCAATACTTTCACTGGATTCAATATAAAAAACATGAAGAAATTTCTATATTCTTCAAAACCTCTATTAGAGATACTGTTCATTTACATAAAAATCTACATGTTAAAATTATTTAGTATTCAATATCAGATACTTTGTATATCTCTTTTCTCCTAAAAATGGGACTAAAAGTTCATCCTGCCATTGCCTTGATGACTAGGAAACTCAGTGTTAAGTTTATTTCTATTGTAGTAATTTTTTCTCTTTTCTTTGCATTATTGCTGATTTTATTTTATTTTTAATGACCATATTGTTTATGAGTTAAAGTACTCTTAACTATTTGGACTTTTTTTGGAGAAGAAGGAAATAAGTAGGGTATAATTTTTTTTTTTTTTTTTTCAGTACTGGGGATTGAACCTAGGAGCATTCTACTTCCAAGCTACATCCTCAGCCCTATTTTTTATTCTTCATTTTGAAACAAGGTCTCACTAAGTTGCCGAGGGCCTCACTAAGTAGCTGAGGCTGGCCACGAACCTGCGATCCTCCTGTCTCAGCCTTCCACGTACTAGGATTATAAGTGTGCACCACCATGCCCAGCTGTAGGCTATAAAATTTTTAAATTTTAAATAAATTATATATATACATATATGATAATGTTGTGAATAATTTAACATTATCAATCCAAGAAAGCATGTGAGTTTATATCTCATACTTTTTTATTTAAAAGAATTAAATTTTCCCTTTAACTTGGGCCAGGAACTGGAACCAGTACTGGAAATTGATTGTCTGCAGACCCAGGTATGTAGATAGACCTCAGACAAGGCAATTAGTTCTTCTCTCAGTGTCTTCATTCAGAAAATAAGGGATTTCAACTAGGGAGGGGTAAGGGATTATTTCCAGCTTTGGAGTTGAAGGATTCTGTCTAAATTTAAGCTTATTCGATCTTGATATTTAAATACCTAATTATCATAGGAGAACACATTCAGGAATGACAATAGGAGGTGGTCAAGGCAAGAGGAAGTGTCCAAACTCACATCTGTTTACAAAGACACCCTCAGGAAATGGACTGTAATAAGCATTTTGTTCCAAAATAGATTTGAGGGTTATATTACATAATGAGGCTTTTCAAGTTCCTAGAACTCAAAATTGGTTCAGTGATCTGGCATCATAAAAATAGATTTTTAGCCAGTCAAAAGAACTAATTCATTATGGGGAAAAATACTAAAAATATCTATAATTTCTTAGTCATTATAGTAGTTTTGTAAAACTACAACTAGTTTTTAAACATACTGTTCGGTATATATTGTGCAAAAAGATTCTAAGCTTTACAAAGTGGGAGAATAGTCTTAATAAATATTTGGAAATAGAGTGCTTTCCTTCATTTCAACCATAATTGTTAACAATTACTTTGTTCTAGCAGTCAAAATAAACTAAACAATCACATGTGAAAGAATTTGGTATTAACTTTGTTGTGAAATATATAACCTTTACGAGCTGCAACAGGTTCAGTAGGTATTGCTCATTTATCTGCAGTACTAGGATGAAGTCCAAACAAAAATACATGAGACATGTAGATTACATAGCATTGGAAGTTTGTTTATTTAAGTCTGTCTTACGTAGTTAGCTAGCTAGCCACTCCTGGTAGGCTTCTACAGAAACAGTACATTAGATATACACTTTCACATCAGATAAATGAGGAAGGAGATTTGAACTCCAGTACCTAAAAAAGCAGGCAAACAAAAGAAACTTAGCAGACACTTGATAAATATTTGTTAAATAAATGAACATATTTTGATGTTATCTTGCTCAAGTTAGAATCTAAAATAGAAGTTGTTAGCAAATGCATTGACTTTTTCATAGCACATGGAATATACTAGAAGATGAGTGTAAATAGATATGTATATTTAGAGGTTACTGATATTAATTCTTTTTCTGGTGTGTTATAATAGCTCTTTGAGGTTATTTCTATTTATTATTTTCTTCTGAAATACTGAAACAGAATTTCGTACTTGTGAGAAATCCCCTAAGCATGAGCTTACCAGCACTATTACCTATATTTTGTCTTAGTGCCGAGGTTTTCCAAAGTTTACCTCAAACGAAACTACATTATATATAGCCAATGCAATCAGCCACAGTAAAAACAAAAGCAATACTTTTCTTAAGGCTTATAAGAGATCCAAGCCAGGTGTGGTGGCACATGTTTGTAACCCCAGTACTTGGGAGGCTGAGGCAGTAGGATCCGGATTTGCGGCCAGCCTCAGCTAGTTAGTGAGGCCCTCTGCAACTTAGTGAGATTCTGTTTCAAAATAAAGAATAAAAAATGGGGCTGAGGGTGTAGCTCAGAGGTAGAATGCCCCTGGGTTCAATCCCCAGTGCCGCAAAAGAGAGAGAGAGAGAGAGAGAGAGAGAGAGAGAGAGAGAGAGAGAGAGAGAGAGAGAGAGAGAGAGAGAGAGAGATCCAAATACTTTGAATCTAAAAGAGCTATAGGTAATTATCTAGTAAGTTATACTTTCATTGGGTTTTCATTTTTGTATCCCTGGAAATCATTCGAGAGTAAACATAGAGGGAAAAATCACACTAAAAATTAACCTAGGGTAGAAATAGAAACCCTAGGATCCTAGAGAGGGAGCAGATGTGAGTAAAACTGTTTCTTTCAGCGCCCTACACTGTGGGTCAGAAAAAAATAAAGCGGTTAAATTCTCATTTAAACTCACATCCATAAAGTCTTCACTGGGCCAACCAAACTAAATTAGGTCTACCAACCAGAGAAATTCAGGATTGGGCAGAAGTATGTTGTCATTAAGAATAACTTGCTGTGTTACCTGGAAGACTCTTTTCTTCTGTTTAAGTTCCAAATCTGCCTGCCACACAATTCTTGTTCCCAGGGAAACAGGATGCTCTTGGTATAGCTCCAGTAGAGGATGAGGGGACCCGCAGCCTCATTGCTGTGACTGCATATTTGGGGAGGGTTTCATGGTGGCATTCTCCTGATTGCTGAGGGTCCACTATTCTTTCCACAAGTTATGTCTTTGAGTCAGGTTTGAAGTTGCAGTTGAGGATGTCTCAAGTTATTTATATTTGACATTTACTACTTTCCTTGCCTACTTGTGCTAGTTGCTGTGTTTCTTTCCTCTGCTGTTCCTGTCTAGTCTATTTCATGCATTCTTTGAAAACCTTGTTTAACACATGGCTAATTTACTCTTTCGAATGCACATTGTTAGTTTCCTTTGATCTTTATCAAATGCAATTTTAGTCACTCCAACAGGGACAAAAACTAATTCTTTTAAGCCAACTTCAGAATCAGGACAATGCTTAGCACGTAATAAACCTACAATAGATATTGACTGGTGGACAAATATCCCACCTCAAGCTCCTGTTCTCTGCAAATATGTAGGTGCACAGGTCAGGTGTTCTCATTTTTAGCCAGCAAAGACTTGTGATAAACACTTAGTTTCTCTGGAGTGAATAGTTGTTGATGATCTTCTCCTGCTGTTTGTGCTAATTGTGGCTTGTAGGTGTTATTGATTATTGTTATCCCCCCCCCCCAAAAAAAAAAAAGGTTGTAATGTCATCACTGGCCCAAATTTAACAGCTAAACAAGAAGCTGGTCCTCATCTTCATTGCACTGAAGCAGTTAACATTATAAGGAGATTGAAGCCGCTTACACATTTCCATATGGAATTCACTTGCTTAATTCTACTTTGCTTCTTTGTTTTTGTATCATAGAAAAAGGCATTGCCACAGCTGCTGGATTAAGTAATGGCTCAAAGTATCTGTCTTCAAGGTCATGCAAACATACTGCTATCTCTTGGGACAAGGATAAGGATTCCAACTCCCACAGCCAAAAAAAAAAAAAAAAAATCCCCCAAACAGCTCTATTCATTTGTGAATAGCCCTTCCATGGATTGAAAACATACTAAAGATATTTTCTCTGTGTTTATATGAGTATGTATGAATGTGTGTATGTGTGTGTGTGTGTGTGTGTGTGTGTGTGTGTGTTAAATTTCTGGCATTTTTCTTGCTATCTATCCTTGAAGTGCCTCACTTTCTGGATCCCTAAGAATGTTGAGATTATTTTCTAGGTATTAACTTTAAAGTGTATTGCTAGAAAGAACAAATGAAGTACCGTAAAATATTTTGAACTGTGATTAATTTTTAATCTAGATTTTCTTAATGAGAATATTTTGAAAACCCATACCCTTAAAATCCCATTCTTCTTTTCTAGTTATGGAATCAATAATTTTCAATTCATTAATTAGAAACTGCTTCTTTTACTATAGTAATCTATATCATTACTGTGTGTGTGTGTGTGTGTGTGTGTGTGTGTGTGTGTGCGCGTGTGGTCTATTGGGGATTGAATTGGGGTGTTCTACCTTTGAGATACACCCCAGCCCTATTTTTTATTTAGTTTGTGTTTTATTTTGAACAGGGTCTAAGTTGCCAAGGGCCTCACTAAATTGCTGAGGCTGGTTTCAAACCTGTGATCCTCCTGTCTTAGCCTCAAAAGCACTGGGATTACAGGCTTAAAATTTTGAAGACTTAATGAAAGAAGTAGTTTTTAAAACTACTTAAATGGAGGAGTCAGTTCTTGCCAAAGATAAATACGTTATTTTTCCTGTACACTTAAAAACAGAGACGTCCTCTACTACTGAACATTCTGGTATATATAACCCAGTACAATCAGTCCCTCTCAGGACATGAATGAGGCACTGAAGAATTAAGGCCTTTAAAACAGAAGGATGCCACTCTTCATTTAGAGGTCCTGACTCACTGTACCATCCTATATAATCCAGTACATTCATATGGCACTATTACCGAAATGCAGCTAAATCATCAATACCTCAGCACCTAGTTTATTTTTTCAGGAATGATTTTAGACTTTAGACGAATACAAACCAACTTAAGATGCAGAAGGGATAACAACCATGTTCATGGTCCTCCATGCCTATATTTCCAGCTACTTGGGAGGGGGGATGAAGTAGGAGGATCATAAATTTAACTGGGACAATTTAGCAACACCCTGTCTTAAGAAAAAAACAAACAAACAAAAACCAAAAAACTGGAGATGTAGCTCAGTGATAGATCACTGGGTTCTGGATCTGCATCCCCAGCACAAATAATAATAATAATAATAATAATAATAACAATAATTATAATTTATTTACTTCTACCCACATCTGGACAAAATCATTCTTGTGGCATTCACTATCAGAGCTTTGCTTTTAAAATGAAATTAGGATTCACTAAAAATGGCAATATAAAAATTAATGAAACCTAGCCGGGCGTGGTGGCGCACACTTGTAATCCCAGCATTCGGGAGGCTGAGACCTGAGGATCCGGGTTCGAGGCCAGCCTCAGCTACCTAGTGAGGCACTCCGCAACTTAGTGAGACTCGGTTTCAAAATAAAGAATAAAAAATAGGGCTGGGGGTGTACCTTGGAGGTAGAATGCCCCTGAGTTCAATCCCCAGAACTGAAAAAAAAAAAAAAAATTAATGAAACTTTTTTTCCGTATAAAGTATAAAACGGACTGATTTTAATGCCTGCGTTTCAAATGGCTTTCTCTGTTCTTTTGTAGGTAGCAGCCCAAAATTAAAAACGACCCTCATCTTATGTTGTTAGATAATACCTCAGAGAATGTTTCTATCCTCAGCTTCTGCTCCTGTCTACTGGCTAGACCTATTTAAATTGCCTAACCTCTTTAATGAGCTCCAAAAATAAATGTATATTATAGAGAAAACTAAAGCATACCCACCATTTACAGAGAAATGACACAGGGAGGGCACTTCTTTAGTATGTGACCCAAATCACCCAGATCAGATTTAATTCAATCTGGGAACTTGGGATTACACTGGAGTGCTTATCTGGGTCTGCAGTAAAGCAGAAGCATCTTATAAGGCAGCACAATCTTGGATCATCTGGCTTGTCTCCTAACAAAGACTGAGTTCTTCCTGAGAATAAAATTAGTTTGCTCTTGTTTTCATTTTCATCATGAGGAGTTGAAAAGACGTTAAATTAAATGCAGTTTCCTTGGAATTTCATAGCTAATTCTGAAATGAAAAATGAACTAGTACGTAATCTTGTTATTTCTGACTGTGCTCAAAATAACAGGGGGTGGGGTGGGGGAGGGAGTTCCTTATGATAACACTTCACTGTGCAGACCTAACACACAGGCTGAGAGGTACCTGCAGAGTCATTCTTAAACAATTCAGATAATCTTGGTGAGGGAACACACAGACCTGCCAAGACGTTAGTGCAAGTGAGTTTATCCAGGTGATTTTTGGCAGATGATGCAAGGCGGCAAAGGGAAAAAGAACGACATGGAAAATGTACTGAAAGGGAGAGGTGGGTGGGAAACAGGGCCAGAAAGGAGACGCCAGTGATAATTTCCTAATAAAAATGCTTGCCCAGGGCCATCACGGTGATCCTGGAATGGCCTTGAATCTGCTGATGAAAATGATGGGGGTGGAAGTGAGGTGTGTGTGAAACAAAACAAAGAAAGATTGGTAGCACATCGTTTTCTGATATTGAATATGGTCAACATCTATAGTGGATATAAATAATTTAAGACAGTCATGGATAGATCAAATATGTTTACTTAAGAGTATAAAAGGGGAGGAAGTGTAGTTCTAAGGAACTTAATACTTTTATAATGAATTTTGTTTCTGAGAACACTTGAATATAATGCATTTTATTTCTGAGTATACTTGAAGGTTCAATTAGATGGCATCCTGCTTCTGGTCATGATCAACATCATGGGGGCCTGGAATGGTTGAAGTTCTTCCAGAATCCATAGGAAAAGTTGAAAGGTTTCTGGAAAACAGAAAATTGGTCTCCCCTTCTCATCCTTTCCTCACTTCAAAAACGAGTTTTCATGATGTTGAGGGAATAATTCATGCTGAAGAACTTATATGTTGCAAAGCTATTTTTGCAGTGTGAAGAATAAGATTTCTGATGATAGTTCAACCTCCTAAATGATGAGTCTTTGTATGATATATCTAGGAATAAGGTCTCTAGGAAATGTCCTAGACTGTAGGCAGAAGGGAGTTTTTGTGAGGGGGGTAGGAATGGGAGAGATCTAGAATACATCCAGAGGAAAAGGAGGGGACCTGAAGGTAAACTTGGAAGAATATTTGTTAATGGCAAAACATATGAATCTCCTTATTTTCCTTTAAAAAAAAAGAAAGAAACTCTTTTCTTCATTTTTGTGTTACTTCTTTTTCTTTGTGGGTCCTACTCCTCCAGACTGCAGTCATGCCCTGGGAGAAGTTGAGCGGAGAGGAAGGAATTGCAACACATCCTGAGTACCAGTCCCATAATGTAGACTGCAGCAATTTTTCTGACATGCTCTCTTTTGAAAATCTGTCTCAGAAAATTTGGCAGAGAATAAAACTGTCTAGTTTTTCTTTCACATGAAAATTTATTTCATTGGTTTCATGTCACAGGGCCATGACTGCATAAAGAGTCATAATCTTCACAAACACAACACTGACTCAACAGAGTATTGTTGCAAGTCTGTAATCCAAATCACTGATACTAACTTCAGAGGCCATTTATGTTGTTGAAAGGGAGCTCTTGCTAACCAAACAGCAGAATACCCATAATTACCTGTCAATTTGATACAGCTCCAGACACCCTGAAGAAACCATTTTCTTTACATTATGAATGCTGCACTTGACAATAAGAACTTTCAATACTAAACTTCCACATATAACAAAAAATCTCAGAATCAGTAACAACTTGAATTAAATGGTAAAGATTCAGAAACTTACTCAAACACAAAGGAATAAAAGCATCCCTGTCAATATGTCACATTTGGTGAATTAGTTTGAAACAATTCTTTTGCTTCAATGCCTCATTAACATGCAAGAAAATAAAGGCAAAAATGAAAGGTAAGTTTCAAATCTATCATTAAACTGCTCCTTTACCATTTTTGTTGGCATACAATATATATATATATATTTTTTTTTTTTTTTGCGGTACTGGGGATTGAACTCAGGGGCATTCTACCTCCGAGCTATACCCCCAGCCCTATTTTTTATTCTTTATTTTGAAACCGAGTCTCACTAAGTTGCGGAGTGCCTCACTAGGTAGCTGAGGCTGGCCTCGAACCCGGATCCTCCGGTCTCAGCCTCCCGAATGCTGGGATTACAAGCGTGC